>JAXLNO010005330.1:0-36366 GCA_038087875.1 Malacoraja senta | reverse complement strand
ATTTACTGGTGCCATCCCCTAAATCCCCATTTAATGGTGTCCTCCCCTATTTCACCATTTAATGTTGCGCTCCCCTAATTCCCCATTTATTAGTGCCCTCCCGTAATTCCCCATTTACTGAGGCTCGCTCTTTTCGCACTACGCTCGCCCGGCTCGTAGTTTGCGGACGAGGTTCGCAGCTTTAGTACCAGGCTCGCACTTTTCGGACCAGCTTGCACTTTTCGGACCAGGCAGGCATTTTTCGCAGACTGCTCGTACTTTTCGCACCAGTCTCGCAATTTTCGCACAAGACTCGCAGTTTTCGCACCAGGCTCCCACATTTCGCAGCAGGCTCCCACTTTCGCAGCAAGCTCTCACTTTTCGCACCAGGCTCGCACTTTTTGAGCCAGTTCACAGTTTTCGCACCAGGATCGCTCTGTTTACCAAGGGTTGTGTTTACCAGAGGTAGTGTTTACTAGGGGAAGTGTTTGCCAAGGGACGTGTTTAACAAAGGTCATGTTCCCAAAGAGTCGTGTTTCTCAAAGGTCGTGTTTGCCAATGTTCATGTTCACCAACCGTTGTGTTTGCTAAAGGTCGTGTTTGCTAAAGGTCGTGTTTACCAAGGGTCGTGTTTGCCTAGGCTCATGTTTACCAAGCGTTGTGCCTACAAAGACTGTCTACCAAGGGTGGTGTGTACCAAGGGCTGTGACTACCCAAGGTTGTGTCGACGAATGGCTCTGTCTCCTAAGTGCTGTGTCTACCAAGTGTTGTCTCTACCAAGGGGTTTGCTTACCAAGGGTTGTGTTTACCCAGGGTTGTGTCAAACGAAGGTTAAATCTACCAAGCTTTGTTTCGGCCAAGTTTTGTTCATACCACGGGTTGTGTCTACTAAGGGTTGTGACGACAAAAGTTTGTGTCTATCTCGCGAGTCTGGTGCGAAAAGGGCGAGCGTGGTGCGAATAGTGCGAGCCTCGTGCGAAAAATGCGAGCCTGGTGCCAAACGTGCGAGCCTGCTGCGAAATGTGGGAGCCTGGTGCGAAAACTGCAATCCTGGTGCGAAAACTGGGAGCCTGGCGCAAAAACTGCGACCGCGGTGCGAAAAGTGCGATCCCGCTGCGAAAAGAGCGAGTCTATTACGAAAAGTGTGATCCTGGTACGAAAAGTGCGAGCCTGGCGTAAAAACTACGAGACTGGTGCGAAAAGTCCGGGTCTGGTGCGAAAAGAGCGATTGTGGTGCGAAGAGTGCGAACCGGCTGCAAAAAAATGCGAGCCTGGTGCTAAAACTGCCAGCCTGGTGCGAAAACTGAGATCATGGTGCGAAAGTTGTAATCCTGGCGGAGAACTGCGAGCCTGGTGCGAAAGATGCGAGCCTGGTGAGAAAGCTTCGCGCCTGGTGCTAAAAGTGCGAGCTTGGTGCGATAGGTGCGAGCCTGGTGCGAAAGATGCGAGCCTGGTGCGAAAGGTGCGAGTCTGGTTCAAAAAGTGCGAGCCGCCAGCGAAAAAAAGCGAGCCTGGCGCAAAAAATGCGAGCCTGGTGCGAAAACTGCGAGCCTGGTGCGAAATCTGCGAGCCTTGTGCGAAAAATGCGAGCCTGGTGAGAAAAGTAGGAGCCTGGTAGCGAAAACTGCGAGCCTTGTGCGAAATTTGCGAGTGGAGTGCGAAAACTGCGAGCCTGGTGTGAAAAGTATGAGCCATCTGCGAAAAATGCCGGCCTGGTCCGAAAAGTGCGATCTGGTGCGAAAAGTGCCAGCCTGCTGCAAAACCTACGAACCTCGTCCGCAAACTAGGAGCCGGGCGCACGCTACGAGCCTGGTGCGAAAAGAGCGAGCCTCAGTAAATGGGGAATTAGGGGAGGACACTAATAAATGGAGAATTAGGGGAGCGCAACATTAAATGGTGCATTAGGGGAGGGCACCAGTCAATGGGGATTTAGAGAATGGCACCAATAAATGGGAAATTATGGGAGGGCGCCAGTAAACAGTAGCGCAGCGGAAGAGTTGCTGCCTCACAGGTTCAGACCCGGGTTCGATTCCGACCACGGCCGCCGTCTGTACGATTTGTACGTTCTCCCCGTAACCGCGTGGATTTTCTCCAGAGATGCTGCCTGCCCCACTGTTACTCCAGATTTTTGTGACCACATATGTTATATCTGCGTTTCTAAGCTCAAGCTATGCAGCACGCTAGCACAGCGGTAGTTGCTGCCTTACAGCGCCAGAGACGCGGGTTCAATCCCGACCAAGCGTGCTGTCTGTACGGAGTTTGTACGTTCTCCCACTGACCGCGTGGAATTCCCCGACATCTTCGATTTCCTCCCAAACTCCAAATACGCGCAGGCTTGTAGATATACAGGTTTAAATGTAAATTGTCCCCAGTGTGTGTAGGACATTGATAATGTGTGGGGATCGCTGGTCAGTGCGGATTCGCACAGTTCCTTTTCGAGACCCTTCTCTCCACAGATGCTGTCTGTCACGCTGGGTTACTCCAGCTTATTGTGTATATGTTCAGTTGAAAGCAGCATCTGCGGCTCAGTTTCTGTGCGAAGCTGTTGTTACGTCTGGGCATTTGAGTGGTTTAGAAGGGGATTTGAGGGGGTTTAGAGGTATTTATAGGGGGATTAGATGGGTTTAGATAAGTTTAGAGGGCGTTAGAAGTGTGTTGAGTGGTTTGGAAGGGCTTAGAAGGGTCGAGAGGGGTTTCGAGGGGTTTCAAGGGGTTTAGATGGGTTTACAGGGAGGTAGTGGGGTTTACAGTGGTTTAGAGGTATTAGAGGGCTTTAGAGGTGTTTAGAGTGGTTTAAACGTGTTGAGGGTTAAACGGGTTTAGAGAGATTTAGAGGGGTTAGAGCTGTTTGGAGGGGTTTAGGTTTAGAGGGATATCGATGGCTTTAGATGGGTTTAGAGCGGTTCAGAGGGGTTCAGAGGGGTTTAGAGGGGTCTAGACGGGTATAGACGGGTTTGAACGTGTTTAGAGCTGTTTTGAGGTGTTCACTATGGTGGAAGGCACAGAAAATCGCCAGTCCTGCTCCATTTCCCCCGTGGGAGGGACCTCAACCCTCCGCCGTCACCGCTGCTGGTGTCCAGATGTGGAGACAAGGTAAAGTCCAGGTAAGTCCTAAATCGGTGCTTCCCTACCGGAGACCGCGGCTTCAGGTTGGTGTAGGCCGCAAGCCGGCGGTCGAAGAACTAAAGTCCCCGCCGCGCCGCAGCCAGAAGCACCGCAGACCGCAGGGCCGGCAGTCGGAGCCCCTCTCCATGGATACCCGGCGAGAGACCCCGCTCCTGATGGTAGTCCACGCCACGCCAGCGGTAGAAGTAGGCCGCGGGCCGGCGGTCGGAGCTCTTCTCCTCCATGGTAGCCAACGAGGGATCCCAGGCTCCGGACGCCGCGCAAGCCTGAAGCACCGCAGTTCGCGGCTTCTGGATGATGTAGGCCGCGGGCCGACCGTCGGAGCTCTTCTCCAGTGATCCCCGGCGAGGGACCCGCTCCTGATGGTAACTCCACGCCGCGCCCGCGGTAAAAGTTGGCCGCGGCCGGCGGTCGGAGCTCTTCCCCTCCCGGGTCCCCAACGAGGGATCCCATGCTGCTCCGCAGACCTGGTTGCCGCGGGCCAGCGAAAGGAGCGCTCACCTCCGGCGATCCCCGGCGAGACATCGCCCGCTCCGCGAGGAAAGAATGCTCGCCCCGGGCGCGTCTCGATGTTAGGCCACTGGGGAGGCGACATAGAAAAAGTCGCCCCTCCGTGGAGGAGGCGACCGAAACGGTTTCCCCCTTAACCCCCTCCCCCACCCCCGCAAACCACCCCACACAAGACACACAAAGAAACATTAAAAACATACATTAGGACATACGGAAAAAACAAGAACATTAGAAAGAACGAACACGCTGCTGTCAGTGCTGCCGGCTTGCAGCGCCCCCACAGAACTGTGTTTAGAGTGGTTTAGAGGGTTTAGCGAGGTTTCGTGGGGTTTCGAGGGGTTTCGATGGGGTTAGAGGGGCATAGAGGGGCATAGCGTGGCTAAGGGGGGTTAGAGGGGGTTAGAGTGATTTCGAGGGGTTTCAAGCGGTTTAGAGGGCTTTAGAGGTATTTAGAGTACTTTAGAGGGGTTTAGAGGGCTTTAGAGGTTTGGAGGGATTTAGAAGGGTTTAGAGGGGTATAGAGGGGTTAGAGGGGTTTAGAGGTCTTCAGAGGGGTTTAGGTGTTTAGAGTGGTTTAGAGGGTATAGAGGGGATTACAAGGGTTTAGAGGGGTTTAGAGGGGTCAGAGGGATTTAGAGGGGATTAGGAGGCAACGGTGGCTGACAAGATAAGTTAGGGATAGATTAAAACTAAATGAAAAGATGTATAACTAGCAAAGAGTACCCGGAAGCCAGAGGATTGAGAAACTTTCATAGGACAACAGAAAGAAACAAATCGGGCTATACGGCTGAAAAGAAGAACTACGAAGGGAAGCTGGCCAGGAATATAAAGGAGGACAGTAAAAGCTTCTTTAGATATGTTAAGGGTAAAAGAGTAGCAAAGTCAAATGTGGGTCCCTTGAAGGCAGACACGGGTGAAATTATTAAGGGTAACAAGGAAATGGCATAAGAGTTGAACAGGTACTTCGTATCTGTCTTTACTGAGAAAGACACAAACAATCTCCCAGATGTACTGTAGGACAGGGGATAGAGGAACTGAGGGGGTAGAGGAACTGAAATACATTTTCATTAGGCGAGAAATAGTATTGGGTATGCTAATGGGTCTGAAGGTTGATAAATCCAGGGGACATGACTTGAGAATTAAGGGACAGAAGTTTAGGGGTAACATGAGGGGGAACTTCTTTACTCAGAGAGTGGTGGCTGTGTGGAATGAGCTTCCAGTGAAGGTGGTGGAGGTAGGTTCGTTTTTATCATTTAAAAATGAATTGGATAGTTATATGGACGGGAAAGGAATGGAGGGTTATGGTCTGAGCGCATGTATATGGGACTACGGTGGAATACGAGTTCGGCACGGACTAGAAGGGTCGAGATGGCCTGTTTCCGTGCTGTAATTGTTATATGGTTATATGGATATATGGTCGCCACAAATCCGACATGGTCGTCATAAATCCGGCAAGGTCGCCTCAAATCCGGCAAGGTCGCCATATTTCCGGCAAAGTCGCCATAAATCCGGCAAGGTCGCCACAAATCCGGCAAGGTCCCCATATTTCCAGAAAGGTCGCAATATTTCCGGCAAGGTCGCCACAAATCCGGCAAGGTCGCCATATTTCCGGCAAGGTCGCCATAAATCCGGCAAGGTCGCCATATTTCCGGCAAGGTCGCAAAAAATCCGGCAATGTCGCCGCAAATCCGGCAAAGTCACCATATTCCGGCAAGTTCGCCATAAATCCGGCAAGGTCGCCATATTTCCGGCAATGTCGCCAAAATCCGGCAATGTCGCCGCAAATCCGGCAAGGTCGCCATATTCCGGCAAGTTCGCCATAAATCCGGCAAGGTCGCCATATTTCCGGCAAGGTCGCCACAAATCCGACAACATCGTCATAAATCCGGCAAGGTCGCCTCAAATCCGGCAAGGTCGCCATAAATCCGGCAAGGTCGCCATATTTCCGGCAAGGTCGCCACAAATCCGGCAAGGTATCCATAAATCCGGCGAGGTCGCCATATTTCCGGCAAGGTCGCCACAAATCCGGCAAGGTTGCCATAAAACGGCAAGGTCGCCACAAATCCGGCAAGGTCGCCACAAATCCGGCAAGGTCGCCATATTCCGGCAAGTTCGCCATAAATCCGGCAAGGTCGCCATATTCCGGCAAGTTCGCCATAAATCCAGCAAGGTCGCCATATTTCCGGCAAGTTCGCCACAAATCTGACAAGGTCGTCATGAATCCGGCAAGGTCGCCTCAAATCCGGCAAGGTCGCCATAAATCCGGCAAGGTCGCCATATTTCCGGCAAGGTCGCCATTTTTCCGGCAAGGTCGCCATATATCCGGCAAGGTCGCCATAAATCCGAGAAGGTCGCCATATTTCCGGCAAGGTCGCAATAAATCCGGCAAGGTTGCCACACATCCGGCAAGGTCGCCATATTTCCGGCAAGGTCGCCAAAAATCCAGCAATGTCGCCGCAAATCCGGCAAGGTCGCCATATTCCGGCAAGTTCGCCATAAATCCGGCGAGGTCGCCATATTTCCGGCAAGGTCGACATAAATCCGGCAAGGTCGCCATAAATCCGACAAGATCGACATATTTCCGGCAAGGTCGCCACAAATCCGGCAAGGTATCCATAAATCCGGCGAGGTCGCCATATTTCCGGCAAGGTCGCCACAAATCCGACAAGGTTGCCATAAATCCGGCAAGGTCGCCACAAATCCGGCAAGGTCGCCATATTTCCGGCAAGGTCGCCATAAATCCGTCAAGATCGCCATATTTCCGGCAAGGTCGCCAAAAATCCGGCAATGTCGCCGCAAATCCGGCAAGGTCGCCATATTCCGGCAAGTTCGCCATATATCCGGCAAGGTCGCCATAAATCCGGCAAGGTCGCCATATTTCCGGCAAGGTCGCCAAAAATCCAGCAATGTCGCCGCAAATCCGGCAAGGTCGCCATATTCCGGCAAGTTCGCCATAAATCCGGCGAGGTCGCCATATTTCCGGCAAGGTCGACATAAATCCGGCAAGGTCACCATAAATCCGACAAGGTCGACATATTTCCGGCAAGGTCGCCACAAATCCGGCAAGGTATCCATAAATCCGGCGAGGTCGCCATATTTCCGGCAAGGTCGCCACAAATCCGGCAAGGTTGCCATAAATCCGGCAAGGTCGCCACAAACCCGGCAAGGTCGCCATATTTCCGGCAAGGTAGCCATAAATCCGTCAAGATCGCCATATTTCCGGCAAGGTCGCCAAAAATCCGGCAATGTCGCCGCAAATCCGGCAAGGTCGCCATATTCCGGCAAGTTCGCCATATATCCGGCAAGGTCGCCATAAATCCGGCAAGGTCGCCATATTTCCGGCAAGGTGGCCAAAAATCCGGCAATGTCGCCGCAAATCCGGCAAGGTCACCATATTCCGGCAAGTTCGCCATAAACCCGGCAAGGTCGCCATATTTCCGGCAAGGTCGCCACAAATCCGGCAAGGTATCCATAAATCCGGCGAGGTCGCCATATTTCCGGCAAGGTCGCCACAAATCCGGCAAGGTTGCCATAAAACGGCAAGGTCGCCACAAATCCGGCAAGGTCGCCATATTTCCGGCAAGGTCGCCATAAATCCGGCAAGGTCGCCATATTTCCGGCAAGGTAGCCAAAAATCCGGCAATGTCGCCGCAAATCCGGCAAGGTCGCCATATTCCGGCAAGTTCGCCATAAATCCGGCAAGGTCGCCATATTTCGGCAAGTTCGCCATAAATCCGGCAAGATCGCCATATTTCTGGCAAGTTCGCCACAAATCCGACAAGGTCGTCATGAATCCGGCAAGGTCGCCTCAAATCCGGCAAGGTCGCCATATATCCGGCAAGGTCGCCATAAATCCGAGAAGGTCGCCATATTTCCGGCAAGGTCGCAATAAATCCGGCAAGGTTGCCACACATCCGGCAAGGTCGCCATATTTCCGGCAAGGTCGCCAAAAATCCAGCAATGTCGCCGCAAATCCGGCAAGGTCGCCATATTCCGGCAAGTTCGCCATAAATCCGGCGAGGTCGCCATATTTCCGGCAAGGTCGACATAAATCCGGCAAGGTCGCCATAAATCCGACAAGGTCGACATATTTCCGGCAAGGTCGCCACAAATCCGGCAAGGTATCCATAAATCCGGCGAGGTCGCCATATTTCCGGCAAGGTCGCCACAAATCCGGCAAGGTTGCCATAAATCCGGCAAGGTCGCCACAAATCCGGCAAGGTCGCCATATTTCCGGCAAGGTCGCCATAAATCCGTCAAGATCGCCATATTTCCGGCAAGGTCGCCAAAAATTCGGCAATGTCGCCGCAAATCCGGCAAGGTCGCCATATTCCGGTAAGTTCGCCATATATCCGGCAAGGTCGCCATATTTCCAGCAAGGTCGCCAAAAATCCGGCAATGTCGCCGCAAATCCGGCAAGGTCGCCATATTCCGGCAAGTTGGCCATAAATCCGTCAAGGTCGCCATATTTCCGGCAAGGTCGCCACAAATCCGACAAGGTTGTCATAAATCCGGCAAGGTCGCCTCAAATCCGGCAAGGTCGCCATATTTCCGGCAAGGTCGCAATAAATCCGGCAAGGTTGCCACACATCCGGCAAGGTCGCCATATTTCCAGCAAGGTCGCCATAAATCCGGGAAGGTCGCCACAAATCCGGCGAGGTAGCCATATTTCCGGCAAGGTCGCCATAAATCCGGCAAGTTCAGCACAAATCCGGCGAGGTCGCCATATTTCAGGCAAGGTCGCCATAAATCCGACAAGGTCGCCACAAATCCGACGAGGTCGCCATATTTCCGGCAAGGTCGCCACAAATCCGACAAGGTCGTCATAAATCCGGCAAGGTCGCCTCAAATCCGGCAAGGTCTCCATATTTCAGGCAAAGTCGCCATAAATCCGGCAAGGTCGCCACAAATCCGGCAAGGTCCCCATATTTCGAGCAAGGTCGCAATATTTCCGGCAAGGTGGCCACAAATCCGGCAAGGTCGCCATATTTCCGGCAAGGTCGCCATAAATCCGGCAAGGTCGCCACAAATCCGGCAAGGTCGCAATATTTCCGGCAATATCGCCATATATCCGGCAAGTTCGCCATAAATCCGGCAAGGTCGCCATATTTCCGGCAAGGTCGCCACAAATCCGACAAGGTCGTCATAAATCCGGCAAGGTCGCCTCAAATCCGGCAAGGTCGCCGCAAATCCGGCAAGGTCGCCATATTCCGGCAAGTTCGCCATAAATCCGGCGAGGTCGCCATATTTCCGGCAAGGTCGACATAAATCCGGCAAGGTCGACATAAATCCGACAATGTCGCCGCAAATCCGGCAAGGTCGCCATATTCCGGCAAGTTCGCCATAAATCCGGCGAGGTCGCCATAAATCCGACAAGGTCGACATATTTCCAGCAAGGTCGCCACAAATCCGGCAAGGTTGCCATAAATCCGGCAAGGTCGCCACAAATCCGGCAAGGTCGCCATATTTCCGGCAAGGTCGCCATAAATCCGGCAAGGTCGCCATATTTCCGGCAAGGTAGCCAAAAATCCGGCAAGGTCGCCATAAATCCGTCAAGGTCGCCATATTTCCGGCAAGGTCGCCAAAAATCCGGCAATGTCGCCGCAAATCCGGCAAGGTCGCCATATTCCGGCAAGTTCGCCATAAATCCGGCAAGGTCGCCATATTTCCAGCAAGGTCGCAAAAAATCCGGCAATGTCGCCGCAAATCCGGCAAGGTCGCCATATTCCGTCAAATTCGCAATAAATCTGGCAAGGTCGCCATATTTCCGGCAAGGTCGCCACATATCCGACAAGGTTGTCATAAATCCGGCAAGGTCGCCTCAAATCCGGCAAGGTCGCCATAAATCCGGCAAGGTCGCTATATTTCCGGCAAGGTCGCAATAAATCCGGCAAGGTTGCCACACATCCGGCAAGGTCGCCATATTTCCGGCAAGGTCGCCACAAATCCGACAAGGTCGTCATAAATCCGGCAAGGTCGCCTCAAATCCGGCAAGGTCGCCGCAAATCCGGCAAGGTCGCCATATTCCGGCAAGTTCGCCATAAATCGGGCGAGGTCGCCATATTTCCGGCAAAGTCGACATAAATCCGGCAAGGTCGACATAAATCCGACAATGTCGCCGCAAATCCGGCAAGGTCGCCATATTTCCGGCAAGGTCGCCATAAATCCGACAAGGTCGCCACAAATCCGACGAGGTCGCCATATTTCCGGCAAGGTCGCCACAAATCCGACAAGGTCGTCATAAATCCGGCAAGGTCGCCTCAAATCCGGCAAGGTCTCCATATTTCAGGCAAAGTCGCCATAAATCAGGCAAGGTCGCCACAAATCCGGCAAGGTCCCCATATTTCGAGCAAGGTCGCAATATTTCCGGCAAGGTGGCCACAAATCCGGCAAGGTCGCCATATTTCCGGCAAGGTCGCCATAAATCCGGCAAGGTCGCCACAAATCCGGCAAGGTCGCAATATTTCCGGCAATATCGCCATATATCCGGCAAGTTCGCCATAAATCCGGCAAGGTCGCCATATTTCCGGCAAGGTCGCCACAAATCCGACAAGGTCGTCATAAATCCGGCAAGGTCGCCTCAAATCCGGCAAGGTCGCCGCAAATCCGGCAAGGTCGCCATATTCCGGCAAGTTCGCCATAAATCCGGCGAGGTCGCCATATTTCCGGCAAGGTCGACATAAATCCGGCAAGGTCGACATAAATCCGACAATGTCGCCGCAAATCCGGCAAGGTCGCCATATTCCGGCAAGTTCGCCATAAATCCGGCGAGGTCGCCATAAATCCGACAAGGTCGACATATTTCCAGCAAGGTCGCCACAAATCCGGCAAGGTTGCCATAAATCCGGCAAGGTCGCCACAAATCCGGCAAGGTCGCCATATTTCCGGCAAGGTCGCCATAAATCCGGCAAGGTCGCCATATTTCCGGCAAGGTAGCCAAAAATCCGGCAAGGTCGCCATAAATCCGTCAAGGTCGCCATATTTCCGGCAAGGTCGCCAAAAATCCGGCAATGTCGCCGCAAATCCGGCAAGGTCGCCATATTCCGGCAAGTTCGCCATAAATCCGGCAAGGTCGCCATATTTCCAGCAAGGTCGCAAAAAATCCGGCAATGTCGCCGCAAATCCGGCAAGGTCGCCATATTCCGTCAAATTCGCAATAAATCTGGCAAGGTCGCCATATTTCCGGCAAGGTCGCCACATATCCGACAAGGTTGTCATAAATCCGGCAAGGTCGCCTCAAATCCGGCAAGGTCGCCATAAATCCGGCAAGGTCGCTATATTTCCGGCAAGGTCGCAATAAATCCGGCAAGGTTGCCACACATCCGGCAAGGTCGCCATATTTCCGGCAAGGTCGCCACAAATCCGACAAGGTCGTCATAAATCCGGCAAGGTCGCCTCAAATCCGGCAAGGTCGCCGCAAATCCGGCAAGGTCGCCATATTCCGGCAAGTTCGCCATAAATCGGGCGAGGTCGCCATATTTCCGGCAAGGTCGACATAAATCCGGCAAGGTCGACATAAATCCGACAATGTCGCCGCAAATCCGGCAAGGTCGCCATATTCCGGCAAGTTCGCCATAAATCCGGCGAGGTCGCCATAAATCCGACAAGGTCGACATATTTCCAGCAAGGTCGCCACAAATCCGGCAAGGTTGCCATAAATCCGGCAAGGTCGCCACAAATCCGGCAAGGTCGCCATATTTCCGGCAAGGTCGCCATAAATCCGGCAAGGTCGCCATATTTCCGGCAAGGTAGCCAAAAATCCGGCAAGGTCGCCATAAATCCGTCAAGGTCGCCATATTTCCGGCAAGGTCGCCAAAAATCCGGCAATGTCGCCGCAAATCCGGCAAGGTCGCCATATTCCGGCAAGTTCGCCATAAATCCGGCAAGGTCGCCATATTTCCAGCAAGGTCGCCAAAAATCCGGCAATGTCGCCGCAAATCCGGCAAGGTCGCCATATTCCGTCAAATTCGCAATAAATCTGGCAAGGTCGCCATATTTCCGGCAAGGTCGCCACAAATCCGACTAGGTTGTCATAAATCCGGCAAGGTCGCCTCAAATCCGGCAAGGTCGCCATAAATCCGGCAAGGTCGCTATATTTCCGGCAAGGTCGCAATAAATCCGGCAAGGTTGCCACACATCCGGCAAGGTCGCCATATTTCCGGCAAGGTCGCCAAAAATCCGGCAATGTCGCCGCAAATCCGGCAAGGTCGCCATATTCCGGCAAGTTCGCCATAAATCCGGCGAGGTCGCCATATTTCCGGCAAGGTCGCCATAAATCCGGCAAGGTCGCCATAAATCCGACAAGGTCGCCATATTTCCGGCAAGGTCGCAATATATCTGGCAAGGTTGCCACACATCCGGCAAGGTCGCCATATTTCCGGCAAGGTCGCCAAAAATCCGGCAATGTCGCCGCAAATCCGGCAAGGTCGCCATATTCCGGCAAGTTCGCCATAAATCCGGCGAGGTCGCCATATTTCCGGCAAGGTCGACATAAATCCGGCAAGGTCGCCATAAATCCGTCAAGGTCGCCATATTTCCGGCAAGGTCGCCACAAATCCGGCAAGGTATCCATAAATCCGGCGAGGTCGCCATATTTCCGGCAAGGTCGCCACAAATCCGGCAAGGTTGCCATAAATCCGGCAAGGTCGCCACAAATCAGGCAAGGTCGCCATATTTCCGGCAAGGTCGCCATAAATCCGTCAAGGTCGCCATATTTACGACAAGGTCGTCAAAAATCCTGCAATGTCGCCGCAAATCCGGCAAGGTCGCCATATTTCCGGCAAGGTCGCCATATTTCCGGCAAGGTTGCAATAAATCCGGCAAGGTTGCCACACATCCGGCAAGGTCGCCATATTTCCGGCAAGGTCGCCATAAATCCGGCAAGGTCGCCATAAATCCGACAAGGTCGCCATATTTCCGGCAAGGTCGCAATAAATCTGGCAAGGTTGCCACACATCCGGCAAGGTCGCCATATTTCCGGCAAGGTCGCCAAAAATCCGGCAATGTCGCCGCAAATCCGGCAAGGTCGCCATATTCCGGCAAGTTCGCCATAAATCCGGCGAGGTCGCCATATTTCCGGCAAGGTCGACATAAATCCGGCAAGGTCGCCATAAATCCGTCAAGGTCGCCATATTTCCGGCAAGGTCGCCACAAATCCGGCAAGGTATCCATAAATCCGGCGAGGTCGCCATATTTCCGGCAAGGTCGCCACAAATCCGGCAAGGTTGCCATAAATCCGGCAAGGTCGCCACAAATCCGGCAAGGTCGCCATATTTCCGGCAAGGTCGCCATAAATCCGTCAAGGTCGCCATATTTACGACAAGGTCGTCAAAAATCCTGCAATGTCGCCGCAAATCCGGCAAGGTCGCCATATTTCCGGCAAGGTCGCCATATTTCCGGCAAGGTTGCAATAAATCCGGCAAGGTTGCCACACATCCGGCAAGGTCGCCATATTTCCGGCAAGGTCGCCATAAATCCGGGAAGGTCGCCACAAATCCGGCGAGGTCGCCATATTTCCGGCAAGGTCGACATAAATCCGGCAAGGTCGCCATAAATCCGACAAGGTCGACATATTTCCGGCAAGGTCGCCACAAATCCGGCAATGTCGCCGCAAATCCGGCAAGGTCGCCATATTCCGGCAAGTTCGCCATAAATCCGGCAAGGTTGCAATAAATCCGGCAAGGTTGCCACACATCCGGCAAGGTCGCCATATTTCCGGCAAGGTCGCCATAAATCCGGCAAGGTCGCCATAAATCCGACAAGGTCGCCATATTTCCGGCAAGGTCGCAATAAATCTGGCAAGGTTGCCACACATCCGGCAAGGTCGCCATATTTCCGGCAAGGTCGCCAAAAATCCGGCAATGTCGCCGCAAATCCGGCAAGGTCGCCATATTCCGGCAAGTTCGCCATAAATCCGGCGAGGTCGCCATATTTCCGGCAAGGTCGACATAAATCCGGCAAGGTCGCCATAAATCCGTCAAGGTCGCCATATTTCCGGCAAGGTCGCCACAAATCCGGCAAGGTATCCATAAATCCGGCGAGGTCGCCATATTTCCGGCAAGGTCGCCACAAATCCGGCAAGGTTGCCATAAATCCGGCAAGGTCGCCACAAATCCGGCAAGGTCGCCATATTTCCGGCAAGGTCGCCATAAATCCGTCAAGGTCGCCATATTTACGACAAGGTCGTCAAAAATCCTGCAATGTCGCCGCAAATCCGGCAAGGTCGCCATATTTCCGGCAAGGTCGCCATATTTCCGGCAAGGTTGCAATAAATCCGGCAAGGTTGCCACACATCCGGCAAGGTCGCCATATTTCCGGCAAGGTCGCCATAAATCCGGGAAGGTCGCCACAAATCCGGCGAGGTCGCCATATTTCCGGCAAGGTCGACATAAATCCGGCAAGGTCGCCATAAATCCGACAAGGTCGACATATTTCCGGCAAGGTCGCCACAAATCCGGCAATGTCGCCGCAAATCCGGCAAGGTCGCCATATTCCGGCAAGTTCGCCATAAATCCGGCGAGGTCGCCATATTTCCGGCAAGGTCGACATAAATCCGGCAAGGTCGCCATAAATCCGTCAAGGTCGCCATATTTCCGGCAAGGTCGCCACAAATCCGGCAAGGTATCCATAAATCCGGCGAGGTCGCCATATTTCCGGCAAGGTCGCCACAAATCCGGCAAGGTTGCCATAAATCCGGCAAGGTCGCCACAAATCCGGCAAGGTCGCCATATTTCCGGCAAGGTCGCCATAAATCCGTCAAGGTCGCCATATTTACGACAAGGTCGTCAAAAATCCTGCAATGTCGCCGCAAATCCGGCAAGGTCGCCATATTTCCGGCAAGGTCGCCATATTTCCGGCAAGGTTGCAATAAATCCGGCAAGGTTGCCACACATCCGGCAAGGTCGCCATATTTCCGGCAAGGTCGCCATAAATCCGGGAAGGTCGCCACAAATCCGGCGAGGTCGCCATATTTCCGGCAAGGTCGACATAAATCCGGCAAGGTCGCCATAAATCCGACAAGGTCGACATATTTCCGGCAAGGTCGCCACAAATCCGGCAAGGTATCCATAAATCCGGCGAGGTCGCCATATTTCCGGCAAGGTCGCCACAAATCCGGCAAGGTTGCCATATTCCGGCAAGTTCGCCATAAATCCGGCGAGGTCGCCATATTTCCGGCAAGGTGGACATAAATCCGGCAAGGTCGACATAAATCCGACATGGTCGCCATATTTCCGGCAATGTCGCCACAAATCCGGCAAGGTATCCATAAATTTGGCGAGGTCGCCATATTTCCGGCAAGGTCTTCAAAAATCCTGCAATGTCGCCGCAAATCCGGCAAGGTCGCCATATTTCCGGCAAGGTCGCCATATTTCCGGCAAGGTCGCAATAAATCCGGCAAGGTTGCCACACATCCGGCAAGGTCGCCATATTTCCGGCAAGGTCGCCATAAATCCGGGAAGGTCGCCACAAATCCGGCGAGGTCGCCATATTTCCGGCAAGGTCGACATAAACCCGGCAAGGTCGCCATAAATCCGACAAGGTCGACATATTTCCGGCAAGGTCGCCACAAATCCGGCAAGGTATCCATAAATCCGGCGAGGTCGCCATATTTCCGGCAAGGTCGCCACAAATCCGGCAAGGTTGCCATATTCCGGCAAGTTCGCCATAAATCCGGCGAGGTCGCCATATTTCCGGCAAGGTCGACATAAATCCGGCAAGGTCGACATAAATCCGACATGGTCGCCATATTTCCGGCAAGGTCGCCACAAATCCGGCAAGATATCCATAAATTTGGCGAGGTCGCCATATTTCCGGCAAGGTCGCCGCAACTCCGGCAAGGTTGCCATAAATCCGGCAAGGTCGCCACAAATCCGGCAAGGTCGCCATATTCCCGGCAAGGTCGCCATAAATCCGGCAAGGTCGCTATATTTCCGGCAAGGTAGCTAAAAATCCGGCAATGTCGCCGCAAATCCGGCAAGGTCGCCATATTCCGGCAAGTTCGCCATAAATCCGGCAAGGTCGCCATATTTCCAGCAAGGTCGCCAAAAATCCGGCAATGTCGCCGCAAATCCGGCAAGGTCGCCATATTCCGTCAAATTCGCAATAAATCTGGCAAGGTCGCCATATTTCCGGCAAGGTCGCCACAAATCCGACAAGGTTGTCATAAATCCGGCAAGGTCGCCTCAAATCCGGCAAGGTCGCCATAAATCCGGCAAGGTCGCTATATTTCCGGCAAGGTCGCAATAAATCCGGCAAGGTTGCCACACATCCGGCAAGGTCGCCATATTTCCGGCAAGGTCGCCAAAAATCCGGCAATGTCGCCGCAAATCCGGCAAGGTCGCCATATTCCGGCAAGTTCGCCATAAATCCGGCGAGGTCGCCATATTTCCGGCAAGGTCGCCATAAATCCGGCAAGGTCGCCATAAATCCGACAAGGCCGCCATATTTCCGGCAAGGTCGCAATAAATCTGGCAAGGTTGCCACACATCCGGCAAGGTCGCCATATTTCCGGCAAGGTCGCCAAAAATCCGGCAATGTCGCCGCAAATCCGGCAAGGTCGCCATATTCCGGCAAGTTCGCCATAAATCCGGCGAGGTCGCCATATTTCCGGCAAGGTCGACATAAATCCGGCAAGGTCGCCATAAATCCGTCAAGGTCGCCATATTTCCGGCAAGGTCGCCACAAATCCGGCAAGGTATCCATAAATCCGGCGAGGTCGCCATATTTCCGGCAAGGTCGCCACAAATCCGGCAAGGTTGCCATAAATCCGGCAAAGTCGCCACAAATCCGGCAAGGTCGCCATATTTCCGGCAAGGTCGCCATAAATCCGTCAAGGTCGCCATATTTACGACAAGGTCGTCAAAAATCCTGCAATGTCGCCGCAAATCCGGCAAGGTCGCCATATTTCCGGCAAGGTCGCCATATTTCCGGCAAGGTTGCAATAAATCCGGCAAGGTTGCCACACATCCGGCAAGGTCGCCATATTTCCGGCAAGGTCGCCATAAATCCGGGAAGGTCGCCACAAATCCGGCGAGGTCGCCATATTTCCGGCAAGGTCGACATAAATCCGGCAAGGTCGCCATAAATCCGACAAGGTCGACATATTTCCGGCAAGGTCGCCACAAATCCGACAATGTCGCCGCAAATCCGGCAAGGTCGCCATATTCCGGCAAGTTCGCCATAAATCCGGCGAGGTCGCCATATTTCCGGCAAGGTCGACATAAATCCGGCAAGGTCGCCATAAATCCGTCAAGGTCGCCATATTTCCGGCAAGGACGCCACAAATCCGGCAAGGTATCCATAAATCCGGCGAGGTCGCCATATTTCCGGCAAGGTCGCCACAAATCCGGCAAGGTTGCCATAAATCCGGCAAGGTCGCCACAAATCCGGCAAGGTCGCCATATTTCCGGCAAGGTCGCCATAAATCCGTCAAGGTCGCCATATTTACGACAAGGTCGTCAAAAATCCTGCAATGTCGCCGCAAATCCGGCAAGGTCGCCATATTTCCGGCAAGGTCGCCATATTTCCGGCAAGGTTGCAATAAATCCGGCAAGGTTGCCACACATCCGGCAAGGTCGCCATATTTCCGGCAAGGTCGCCATAAATCCGGGAAGGTCGCCACAAATCCGGCGAGGTCGCCATATTTCCGGCAAGGTCGACATAAATCCGGCAAGGTCGCCATAAATCCGACAAGGTCGACATATTTCCGGCAAGGTCGCCACAAATCCGGCAAGGTATCCATAAATCCGGCGAGGTCGCCATATTTCCGGCAAGGTCGCCACAAATCCGGCAAGGTTGCCATATTCCGGCAAGTTCGCCATAAATCCGGCGAGGTCGCCATATTTCCGGCAAGGTGGACATAAATCCGGCAAGGTCGACATAAATCCGACATGGTCGCCATATTTCCGGCAATGTCGCCACAAATCCGGCAAGGTATCCATAAATTTGGCGAGGTCGCCATATTTCCGGCAAGGTCTTCAAAAATCCTGCAATGTCGCCGCAAATCCGCCAAGGTCGCCATATTTCCGGCAAGGTCGCCATATTTCCGGCAAGGTCGCAATAAATCCGGCAAGGTTGCCACACATCCGGCAAGGTCGCCATATTTCCGGCAAGGTCGCCATAAATCCGGGAAGGTCGCCACAAATCCGGCGAGGTCGCCATATTTCCGGCAAGGTCGACATAAACCCGGCAAGGTCGCCATAAATCCGACAAGGTCGACATATTTCCGGCAAGGTCGCCACAAATCCGGCAAGGTATCCATAAATCCGGCGAGGTCGCCATATTTCCGGCAAGGTCGCCACAAATCCGGCAAGGTTGCCATATTCCGGCAAGTTCGCCATAAATCCGGCGAGGTCGCCATATTTCCGGCAAGGTCGACATAAATCCGGCAAGGTCGACATAAATCCGACATGGTCGCCATATTTCGGCAAGGTCGCCACAAATCCGGCAAGATATCCATAAATTTGGCGAGGTCGCCATATTTCCGGCAAGGTCGCCGCAACTCCGGCAAGGTTGCCATAAATCCGGCAAGGTCGCCACAAATCCGGCAAGGTCGCCATATTCCCGGCAAGGTCGCCATAAATCCGGCAAGGTCGCCATATTTCCGGCAAGGTAGCTAAAAATCCGGCAATGTCGCCGCAAATCCGGCAAGGTCGCCATATTCCGGCAAGTTCGCCATAAATCCGGCAAGGTCGCCATATTTCCAGCAAGGTCGCCAAAAATCCGGCAATGTCGCCGCAAATCCGGCAAGGTCGCCATATTCCGTCAAATTCGCAATAAATCTGGCAAGGTCGCCATATTTCCGGCAAGGTCGCCACAAATCCGACAAGGTTGTCATAAATCCGGCAAGGTCGCCTCAAATCCGGCAAGGTCGCCATAAATCCGGCAAGGTCGCTATATTTCCGGCAAGGTCGCAATAAATCCGGCAAGGTTGCCACACATCCGGCAAGGTCGCCATATTTCCGGCAAGGTCGCCAAAAATCCGGCAATGTCGCCGCAAATCCGGCAAGGTCGCCATATTCCGGCAAGTTCGCCATAAATCCGGCGAGGTCGCCATATTTCCGGCAAGGTCGCCATAAATCCGGCAAGGTCGCCATAAATCCGACAAGGCCGCCATATTTCCGGCAAGGTCGCAATAAATCTGGCAAGGTTGCCACACATCCGGCAAGGTCGCCATATTTCCGGCAAGGTCGCCAAAAATCCGGCAATGTCGCCGCAAATCCGGCAAGGTCGCCATATTCCGGCAAGTTCGCCATAAATCCGGCGAGGTCGCCATATTTCCGGCAAGGTCGACATAAATCCGGCAAGGTCGCCATAAATCCGTCAAGGTCGCCATATTTCCGGCAAGGTCGCCACAAATCCGGCAAGGTATCCATAAATCCGGCGAGGTCGCCATATTTCCGGCAAGGTCGCCACAAATCCGGCAAGGTTGCCATAAATCCGGCAAAGTCGCCACAAATCCGGCAAGGTCGCCATATTTCCGGCAAGGTCGCCATAAATCCGTCAAGGTCGCCATATTTACGACAAGGTCGTCAAAAATCCTGCAATGTCGCCGCAAATCCGGCAAGGTCGCCATATTTCCGCCAAGGTCGCCATATTTCCGGCAAGGTTGCAATAAATCCGGCAAGGTTGCCACACATCCGGCAAGGTCGCCATATTTCCGGCAAGGTCGCCATAAATCCGGAAGGTCGCCACAAATCCGGCGAGGTCGCCATATTTCCGGCAAGGTCGACATAAACCCGGCAAGGTCGCCATAAATCCGACAAGGTCGACATATTTCCGGCAAGGTCGCCACAAATCCGGCAAGGTATCCATAAATCCGGCGAGGTCGCCATATTTCCGGCAAGGTCGCCACAAATCCGGCAAGGTTGCCATATTCCGGCAAGTTCGCCATAAATCCGGCGAGGTCGCCATATTTCCGGCAAGGTCGACATAAATCCGGCAAGGTCGACATAAATCCGACATGGTCGCCATATTTCCGGCAAGGTCGCCACAAATCCGGCAAGATATCCATAAATTTGGCGAGGTCGCCATATTTCCGGCAAGGTCGCCGCAACTCCGGCAAGGTTGCCATAAATCCGGCAAGGTCGCCACAAATCCGGCAAGGTCGCCATATTCCCGGCAAGGTCGCCATAAATCCGGCAAGGTCGCCATATTTCCGGCAAGGTAGCTAAAAATCCGGCAATGTCGCCGCAAATCCGGCAAGGTCGCCATATTCCGGCAAGTTCGCCATAAATCCGGCAAGGTCGCCATATTTCCAGCAAGGTCGCCAAAAATCCGGCAATGTCGCCGCAAATCCGGCAAGGTCGCCATATTCCGTCAAATTCGCAATAAATCTGGCAAGGTCGCCATATTTCCGGCAAGGTCGCCACAAATCCGACAAGGTTGTCATAAATCCGGCAAGGTCGCCTCAAATCCGGCAAGGTCGCCATAAATCCGGCAAGGTCGCTATATTTCCGGCAAGGTCGCAATAAATCCGGCAAGGTTGCCACACATCCGGCAAGGTCGCCATATTTCCGGCAAGGTCGCCAAAAATCCGGCAATGTCGCCGCAAATCCGGCAAGGTCGCCATATTCCGGCAAGTTCGCCATAAATCCGGCGAGGTCGCCATATTTCCGGCAAGGTCGCCATAAATCCGGCAAGGTCGCCATAAATCCGACAAGGCCGCCATATTTCCGGCAAGGTCGCAATAAATCTGGCAAGGTTGCCACACATCCGGCAAGGTCGCCATATTTCCGGCAAGGTCGCCAAAAATCCGGCAATGTCGCCGCAAATCCGGCAAGGTCGCCATATTCCGGCAAGTTCGCCATAAATCCGGCGAGGTCGCCATATTTCCGGCAAGGTCGACATAAATCCGGCAAGGTCGCCATAAATCCGTCAAGGTCGCCATATTTCCGGCAAGGTCGCCACAAATCCGGCAAGGTATCCATAAATCCGGCGAGGTCGCCATATTTCCGGCAAGGTCGCCACAAATCCGGCAAGGTTGCCATAAATCCGGCAAAGTCGCCACAAATCCGGCAAGGTCGCCATATTTCCGGCAAGGTCGCCATAAATCCGTCAAGGTCGCCATATTTACGACAAGGTCGTCAAAAATCCTGCAATGTCGCCGCAAATCCGGCAAGGTCGCCATATTTCCGCCAAGGTCGCCATATTTCCGGCAAGGTTGCAATAAATCCGGCAAGGTTGCCACACATCCGGCAAGGTCGCCATATTTCCGGCAAGGTCGCCATAAATCCGGGAAGGTCGCCACAAATCCGGCGAGGTCGCCATATTTCCGGCAAGGTCGACATAAATCCGGCAAGGTCGCCATAAATCCGACAAGGTCGACATATTTCCGGCAAGGTCGCCACAAATCCGGCAATGTCGCCGCAAATCCGGCAAGGTCGCCATATTCCGGCAAGTTCGCCATAAATCCGGCGAGGTCGCCATATTTCCGGCAAGGTCGACATAAATCCGGCAAGGTCGCCATAAATCCGTCAAGGTCGCCATATTTCCGGCAAGGACGCCACAAATCCGGCAAGGTATCCATAAATCCGGCGAGGTCGCCATATTTCCGGCAAGGTCGCCGTAAATCCGGCAATGTCGCCACAAATCCGGTAAGGTCGCTATATTTACGGCAAGGTCGCCATATTTCCGGCAAGGTCGCCACAAATCCGGCGAGGTCGACATAGTTTCGGCAAGGTCGCCATAAATCCGGCAAGGACGCCACAAATCCGGCAAGGTCCCCATATTTCCAGCAAGGTCGCCATATTTCCGGCAAGATCGCCACAAATCCGGCAAGGTAGCCATATTTCCGACAAGATCTCCATAAATCCGGAAAGATCGCCACAAATCCGGCAAGGTCGACATATTTGTGGCAAGGTCGCCATACATCCGGCAAGGTCGCCACAAATCAGGCGAGGTCGACATGTTTTCGGCAAGGTCGCCATAAATCCGGCGAGGTCGCCACAAATCCGGCGAGGTCGCCATATTTCCGGCAAGGTCGCCATAAATCCGGCAATGTCGCCACAAATCCGGTAAGGTCGCTATATTTACGTCAAGGTCGCCATATTTCCGGCAAGGTCGCCACAAATCCGGCAAGGTCGCCATATTTCCGACAAGGACGCCATAAATCCGGAAAGATCGCCACAAATCCGGCAAGGTCGACATAATTGTGGCAAGGTCGCCATACATCCGGCAAGGTCGCCACAAATCCGGCGAGGTCGACATATTTTCGGCAAGGTCGCCATAAATTCGGCAAGGACGCCACAAATCCGGCAAGGTCCCCATATTTCCAGCAAGGTCGCCATATTTCCGGCAAGATCGCCACAAATCCGGCAAGGTCGCCATATATCCGACAAGATCGCCATAAATCCGGAAAGATCGCCACAAATCCGGCAAGGTCGACATATTTGTGGCAAGGTCGCCATACATCCGGCAAGGTCGCCACAAATCCGGCGAGGTCGACATATTTTCGGCAAGGTCGCCATAAATCCGGCGAGGTCGCCACAAATCCGGCGAGGTCGCCATATTTCCGGCAAGGTCGCCATAAATCTGGCGAGGTCGCCTTAATTCCGGCAAGGTCGCCATATTTCAGGCAAGGTCGCCATAAATCCGGCGAGGTCGCCATATTTCCGGCATGGTCGTCATATTACCGGCAAGGTCGCCATAAATCCGGCGATTTCGCCATATTTCCGGCGTGGTCGCCACAAATCCGGCGAGGTCGCCCTTTTTCCGGCAAGGTCGCCATAAATCCGGCAAGGTCGTCATAAATCCGGCAAGGTCGCCTCAAATCCGGCAAGGTCGCCATATTTTCTGCAAAGTCGCCATAAATCCGGCAATGTCGCCACAAATCCGGTATGGTCGCTATATTTACGGCAAGGTCGCCATATTTCCGGCAAGGTCGCCACAAATCCGGCAAGGTAGCCATATTTCCGACAAGGACGCCATAAATCCGGAAAGATCGCCACAAATCCGGCAAGGTCGACATATTTGTGGCAAGGTCGCCATACATCCGGCAAGGTCGCCACAAATCCGGCGAGGTCGACATATGTCCGGCGTGGTCGCCACAAATCCGGCGAGGTCGCCCTTTTTCCGGCAAGGTCGCCACAAATCCGACAAGGTCGTCATAAATCCGGCAAGGTCGCCTCAAATCCGGCAAGGTAGCCATATTTCCGACAAGGACACCATAAATCCGGAATGATCGCCACAAATCCGGCAAGGTCGACATATTTGTGGCAACGTCGCCATACATCCGGCAAGGTCGCCATAAATCCGGCGATTTCGCCATATTTCCGGCGTGGTCGCCACAAATCCGGCGAGGTCGCCCTTTTTCCGGCAAGGTCGCCACAAATCCGACAAGGTCGTCATAAATCCGGCAAGGTCGCCTCAAATCCGGCAAGGTCGCCATATTTTCGGCAAAGTCGCCATAAATCCGGCAAGGTCGCCACAAATCCGGCAAAGTCACCATGTTTCCAGCAAGGTCGGAATATTTCCGGCAAGGTCGCGGCAAATCCGGCAAGGTGGCCATATTTCCGGCAATGTCGCCATAAATCCGGCAAGATCGCCATAAATCCGGCGAGGTCGCCACAAATCCGGCGAGGTCGCCATATTTCCGGCAAGGTCGCCATAAATCTGGGGAGGTCGCCATAATTCGGGCAAGGTCGCCATATTTCAGGCAAGGTCGCCATAAATCCGGCGAGGTCGCCATATTTCCGGCAAGGTCGCCATATTACCGGCAATGTCGCCATAAATCCGGCGAGGTCGCCATATTTCCGGCAAGGTCGCCATAAAACCGGCAAGGTCGCCACAAATCCGGCAAGGTCCACATATATCCAGCAAGTCGCAATATTTCCGGGAATGTCGCCACAAACCCGGCAAGGTCGCCATATTTCCGGCAAGGTCGCCATAAATCCGGCAATGTCGCCACAAATCCGGTAAGGTCGCTATATTTACGGCAAGGTCGCCATATTTCCGGCAAGGTCGCCACAAATCCGGCAAGGTCGCCATATTTCCGACAAGGACGCCATAAATCCGGAAAGATCGCCACAAATACGGCTAGGTCGACATATTTGTGGCAAGGTCGCCATACATCCGGCAAGGTCGCCACAAATCCGGCGAGGTCGACATATTTTCGGTAAGGTCGCCATAAATCCAGCAAGGTCGCCACAAATCCGGCAAGGTCCCCATATTTCCAGCAAGGTCGCCATATTTCCGGCAAGATCGCCACAAATCCGGCAAGGTCGACATATTTGTGGCAAGGTCGCCATACATCCGGCAAGGTCGCCACAAATCCGGCGAGGTCGACATATTTTCGGCAAGGTCGCCATAAATCCGGCGAGGTCGCCACAAATCCGGCTAGGTCGCCATATTTCCGGCAAGGTCGCCATAAATCTGGCGAGGTCGCCTTAATTCCGGCAAGGTCGCCATATTTCAGGCAAGGCCGCCATAAATCCGGCGAGGTCGCCATATTTCCGGCAAGGTCGCCATATTACCGGCAAGGTCGCCATAAATCCGGCGAGGTCGCCATCTTTCCTGCAAGGTCGCCACAAATCCGGCAAGGTCGCCATATTTCCGACAAGGTCGCCATAAATCCGGAAAGATCGCCACAAATCCGGCAAGGTCGACATATTTGTGGCAAGGTCGCCATACATCCGGCAAGGTCGCCACAAATCCGGCGAGGTCGACATATTTTCGGCAAGTCGCCATAAATCCGGCAAGGTCGCCACAAACCCGGCAAGGTCCCCATATTTCCAGCAAGGTCGCAATAATTCCGGCAATGTCGACACAAACCCGCCAAGGTCGCCATATTTCCGGCAAGGTCGCAATAAATCCGGCAAGGTCGCCACAAATCCGGTAAGGTCGCTATATTTATGGCAAGGTCGCCATATTTCCGGCAAGGTCGCCACAAATCCGGCAAGGTCGCTATATTTCCGGCAATGTCGCCATATTTCCGGCAAGGTCGCCACAAATCCGGCAAGGACCCCATATTTCCAGCAAGGTCGCAATATTTCCGGGAATGTCGCCACAAACCCGGCAAGGTCGCCATATTTCCGGCAAGGTCGCCATAAATCCGGCAATGTCGACACAAATCCGGTAAGGTCGCTATATTTACGGCAAGGTCGCCATACATCCGGCAAGGTCGCCACAAATCCGGCGAGGTCGACATATTTTCGGCAAGGTCGCCATAAATCCGGCGAGGTCGCCACAAATCCGGCGAGGTCGCCATATTTCCGGCAAGGTCGCCATAAATCTGGCGAGGTCGCCTTAATTCCGGCAAGGTCGCCATATTTCAGGCAAGGTCGCCATAAATCCGGCGAGGTCGCCATATTTCCGGCAAGGTCGCCATATTACCGGCAAGGTCGCCATAAATCCGGCGAGGTCGCCATCTTTCCGGCAAGGTCGCCACAAATCCGGCAAGGTCGCCATATTTCCGACAAGGTCGCCATAAATCCGGAAAGATCGCCACAAATCCGGCAAGGTCGACATATTTGTGGCAAGGTCGCCATACATCAGGCAAGGTCGCCACAAATCCGGCGAGGTCGACATATTTTCGGCAAGGTCGCCATAAATCCGGCAAGGTCGCCACAAACCCGGCAAGGTCCCCATATTTCCAGCAAGGTCGCAATAATTCCGGCAATGTCGACACAAACCCGCCAAGGTCGCCATATTTCCGGCAAGGTCGCAATAAATCCGGCAAGGTCGCCACAAATCCGGTAAGGTCGCTATATTTATGGCAAGGTCGCCATATTTCCGGCAAGGTCGCCACAAATCCGGCAAGGTCGCTATATTTCCGGCAATGTCGCCATATTTCCGGCAAGGTCGCCACAAATCCGGCAAGGACCCCATATTTCCAGCAAGGTCGCAATATTTCCGGGAATGTCGCCACAAACCCGGCAAGGTCGCCATATTTCCGGCAAGGTCGCCATAAATCCGGCAATGTCCTCACAAATCCGGTAAGGTCGCTATATTTACGGCAAGGTCGCCATATTCCCGGCAAGGTCGCCACAAATCCGGCAAGGTCGCCATATTTCCGACAAGGACGCCATAAATCCGGAAAGATCGCCACAAATCCGGCAAGGTCGACATAATTGTGGGAAGGTCGCCATACATCCGGCAAGGTCGCCACAAATCCGGCGAGGTCGACATATTTTCGGCAAGGTCGCCATAAATCCGGCAAGGACGCCACAAATCCGGCGAGGTCGACATATTTTCGGCAAGGTCGCCATAAATCCAGCGAGGTCGCCACAAATCCGGCGAGGTCGCCATATTTCCGGCAAGGTCGCCATAAATCTGGCGAGGTCGCCTTAATTCCGGCGAGGTCGCCATATTTCAGGCAAGGTCGCCATAAATCCGGCGAGGTCGCCATATTTCCGGCAAGGTCGCCATATTACCGGCAAGGTCGCCATAAATCCGGCGATTTCGCCATATTTCCGGTGTGGTCGCCACAAATCCGGCGAGATCGCCCTTTTTCCGGCAAGGTCGCCATAAATCCGGCAAGGTCGCCACAAATCCGGAAAGGTCGCCATATTTCCGACAAGGACGCCATAAATCCGGAAAGATCGCCACAAATCCGACAAGGTAGACATAATTGTGGCAAGGTCGTCATACATCCGGCAAGGTCGCCACAAATCCGGCGAGGTCGACATATTTTCGGCAAGGTCGCCATAAATCCGGCAAGGACGCCACAAATCCGGCAAGGTCCCCATATTTCCAGCAAGGTCGCCATATTTCCGGCAAGATCGCCACAAATCCGGCAAGGTCGCCATATTTCCGACAAGATCGCCATAAATCCGGAAAGATCGCCACAAATCCGGCAAGGTCGCCATAAATCCGGCGATTACGCCATATTTCCGGCGTGGTCGCCACAAATCCGGCGGGGTCGCCCTTTTCCGGCAAAGTCGCCACAAATCCGACAAGGTCGTCATAAATCCGGCAAGGTCGCCTCAAATCCGGCAAGGTCGCCATATTTTCGGCAAAGTCGCCATAAATCCGGCAAGGTCGCCACAAATCCGGCAAGGTCACCATATTTCCAGCAAGGTCGCAATATTTCCGGCAAGGTCGCGACAAATCCGGCAAGGTCGCCATATTTCCGGCAATGTCGCCATAAATCCGGCAAGGTCGCCATAAATCCGGCGACGTCGCCACAAATCCGGCGAGGTCGCCATATTTCCGGCAAGGTCGCCATAAATCTGGCGAGGTCGCCATAATTCCGGCAAGGTCGCCATATTTCAGGCAAGGTCGCCATAAATCCGGCGAGGTCGCCATATTTCCGGCAAGGTCGCCATATTACCGGCAAGGTCGCCATAAATCCGGCGAGGTCGCCATATTTCCGGCAAGGTCGCCATAAATCCGGCAAGGTCGCCACAAATCCGGCAAGGTCCACATATTTCCAGCAAGTTCGCAATATTTCCGGCAAGGTCGCCACAAACCCGGCAAGGTCGCCATATTTCCGACAAGGTCGCCATATATCCGGCAAGGTCGCCACAAATCCGGTAAGGTCGCTATATTTACGGAAAGTTCGCCATATTTCCGGCAAGGTCGCCACAAATCCGGCAAGGTCGCCATATTTCCGACAAGGTCGCCATAAATCCGGAAAGATCGCCACAAATCCGGCGAGGTCGCCATATTTCCGGCAAGGTCGGCACAAATCCGGCAAGGTAGCGATAAATCCGACGAGGTCGCCATATTTCCGGCAAGTCGCCACAAATCCGGCAAGGTCGCCATAAATCTGGCGATTTCGCCATATTTCCGGCGTGGTCGCCACAAATCCCAGCGAGGTCCCCCTTTTTCCGGCAAGGTCGCCACAAATCTGGCAAGGTCGCCATAAATCCTGCGAGGTCACCATATTTCCGGCAAGGTCGCCACAAATCCGGCAAGGTCCCCATATTTCCAGCAAGGTCGCAATATTTCCGGGAAGGTCGCCACAAACCCGGCAAGGTCGCCATATTTTCGGCAAGGTCGCCATAAATCCGGTAAGGTCGCTATATTTACGGCAAGGTCGCCATATTTCCGGCAAGGTCGCCACAAATCCGGCAAGGTCGCCATATTTCCGACAAGGTCGCCATAAATCCGGAAAGATCGCCACAAATCTAGCGAGGTCTCCGTATTTCCGGCAAGGTGGCCATAAATCCGGCGAGGTCGCCACAAATCCGGCGAGGTCGCTATATTTCCGGCAAGGTCGCCATAAATCTGGCGAGGTCGCCATAATTCCGGCAAGGTCGCCATATTTCAGGCAAGGTCGCCATAAATCCGGCGAGGTCGCCATATTTCCGGCAAGGTCGCCATAAATCCGGCAATGTCGCCATAAATCCGGTAAGGTCGCTATATTTACGGCAAGGTCGCCATATTTCCGGCAAGGTCGCCACAAATCCGGCAAGGTCGCCATACTTCCGACAAGGACGCCATAAATCCGGAAAGATCGCCACAAATCCGGCAAGGTCGACATAATTGTGGCAAGGTCGCCATACATCCGTCAAGGTCGCCACAAATCCGGCGAGGTCGACATATTTTCGGCAAGGTCGCCATAAATCCGGCAAGGACGCCACAAATCCGGCAAGGTCCCCATATTTCCAGCAAGGTCGCCATATTTTCCGGCAAGATCGCCACAAATCCGGCAAGGTCGCCATTTTTCCGACAAGATCGCCATAAATCCGGAAAGATCGCCACAAATCCGGCAAGGTCGACATATTTGTGGCAAGGTCGCCATACATCCGCAAGGTCGCCACAAATCCGGCGAGGTCGACATATTTTCGGCAAGGTCGCCATAAATCCGGCGAGGTCGCCACAAATCCGGCGATGTCGCCATATTTCCGGCAAGGTCGCCATAAATCTGGCGAGGTCGCCTTAATTCCGGCAAGGTCGCCATATTTCAGGCAAGGTCTCCATAAATCCGGCGAGGTCGCCATATTTCCGGCAAGGTCGCCATATTACAGGCAAGGTCGCTATAAATCCGGCGATTTCGCCATATTTCCGGCGTGGTCGCCACAAATCCGGCGAGGTCGCCCTTTTTCCGGCAAGGTCGCCATAAATCCGGCAATGTCGCCACAAATCCGGTAAGGTCGCTATATTTACGGCAAGGTCGCCATATTTCCGGCAAGGTCGCCACAAATCCGGCAAGGTCGCCATATTTCCGACAAGGACGCCATAAATCCGGAAAGATCGCCACAAATCCGGCAAGGTCGACGTAATTGTGGCAAGGTCGCCATACATCCGGCAAGGTCGCCACAAATCCGTCGAGGTCGACATATTTTCGGCAAGGTCGCCATAAATCCGGCAAGGACGCCACAAATCCGGCAAGGTCCCCATATTTCCAGCAAGGTCGCCATATTTCCGGCAAGATCGCCACAAATCCGGCAAGGTCGCCATATTTCCGACAAGATCGCCATAAGGTAGCGATAAATCCGACGAGGTCGCCATATTTCCGGCAAGGTCGCCACAAATCCGGCAAGGTCGCCATAAATCTGGCGATTTCGCCATATTTCCGGCGTGGTCGCCACAAATCCAGCGAGGTCCCCCTTTTTCCGGCAAGGTCGCCACAAATCTGGCAAGGTCGCCATAAATCCTGCGAGGTCACCATATTTCCGGCAAGGTCGCCACAAATCCGGCAAGGTCCCCATATTTCCAGCAAGGTCGCAATATTTCCGGGAAGGTCGCCACAAACCCGGCAAGGTCGCCATATTTTCGGCAAGGTCGCCATAAATCCGGTAAGGTCGCTATATTTACGGCAAGGTCGCCATATTTCCGGCAAGGTCGCCACAAATCCGGCAAGGTCGCCATATTTCCGACAAGGTCGCCATAAATCCGGAAAGATCGCCACAAATCTAGCGAGGTCTCCGTATTTCCGGCAAGGTGGCCATAAATCCGGCGAGGTCGCCACAAATCCGGCGAGGTCGCTATATTTCCGGCAAGGTCGCCATAAATCTGGCGAGGTCACCATAATTCCGGCAAGGTCGCCATATTTCAGGCAAGGTCGCCATAAATCCGGCGAGGTCGCCATATTTCCGGCAAGTCGCCATAAAATCCGGCAATGTCGCCATAAATCCGGTAAGGTCGCTATATTTACGGCAAGGTCGCCATATTTCCGGCAAGGTCGCCACAAATCCGGCAAGGTCGCCATACTTCCGACAAGGACGCCATAAATCCGGAAAGATCGCCACAAATCCGGCAAGGTCGACATAATTGTGGCAAGGTCGCCATACATCCGTCAAGGTCGCCACAAATCCGGCGAGGTCGACATATTTTCGGCAAGGTCGCCATAAATCCGGCAAGGACGCCACAAATCCGGCAAGGTCCCCATATTTCCAGCAAGGTCGCCATATTTCCGGCAAGATCGCCACAAATCCGGCAAGGTCGCCATTTTTCCGACAAGATCGCCATAAATCCGGAAAGATCGCCACAAATCCGGCAAGGTCGACATATTTGTGGCAAGGTCGCCATACATCCGGCAAGGTCGCCACAAATCCGGCGAGGTCGACATATTTTCGGCAAGGTCGCCATAAATCCGGCGAGGTCGCCACAAATCCGGCGATGTCGCCATATTTCCGGCAAGGTCGCCATAAATCTGGCGAGGTCGCCTTAATTCCGGCAAGGTCGCCATATTTCAGGCAAGGTCTCCATAAATCCGGCGAGGTCGCCATATTTCCGGCAAGGTCGCCATATTACAGGCAAGGTCGCTATAAATCCGGCGATTTCGCCATATTTCCGGCGTGGTCGCCACAAATCCGGCGAGGTCGCCCTTTTTCCGGCAAGGTCGCCATAAATCCGGCAATGTCGCCACAAATCCGGTAAGGTCGCTATATTTACGGCAAGGTCGCCATATTTCCGGCAAGGTCGCCACAATCGGCAAGGTCGCCATATTTCCGACAAGGACGCCATAAATCCGGAAAGATCGCCACAAATCCGGCAAGGTCGACGTAATTGTGGCAAGGTCGCCATACATCCGGCAAGGTCGCCACAAATCCGTCGAGGTCGACATATTTTCGGCAAGGTCGCCATAAATCCGGCAAGGACGCCACAAATCCGGCAAGGTCCCCATATTTCCAGCAAGGTCGCCATATTTCCGGCAAGATCGCCACAAATCCGGCAAGGTCGCCATATTTCCGACAAGATCGCCATAAATCCGGAAAGATCGCCACAAATCCGGCAAGGACGACATATTTGTGGCAAGGTCGCCATACATCCGGCAAGGTCGCCACAAATCCGGCGAGGTCGACATAATTTTCGGCAAAGTCGCCATAAATCCGGCGAGGTCGCCACAAATCGGCGATGTCGCCATATTTCCGGCAAGGTCGCCATAATTCTGGCGAGGTCGCCTTAATTCCGGCAAGGTCGCCATATTTCCGGCAAGGTCGCCACAAATCCGGCAAGGTCGCCATATTTCCGACAAGGACGCCATAAATCCGGAAAGATCGCCACAAATCCGGCAAGGTCGACATAATTGTGGCAAGGTCGCCATACATCCGGCAAGGTCGCCACAAATCCGTCGAGGTCGACATATTTTCGGCAAGGTCGCCATAAATCCGGCAAGGACGCCACAAATCCGGCAAGGTCCCCATATTTCCAGCAAGGTCGCCATATTTCCGGCAAGATCACCACAAATCCGGCAAGGTCGCCATATTTCCGACAAGATCGCCATAAATCCGGAAAGATCGCCACAAATCCGGCAAGGTCGACATATTTGTGGCAAGGTCGCCATACATCCGGCAAGGTCGCCACAAATCCGGCGGGGTCGACATATTTTCGGCAAAGTCGCCATAAATCCGGCGAGGTCGCCACAAATCCGGCGAGGTCGCCATATTTCCGGCAAAGTCGCCATAAATCCGGCGAGGTCGCCACAAATCCGGCGATGTCGCCATATTTCCGGCAAGGTCGCCATAATTCTGGCGAGGTCGCCTTAATTCCGGCAAGGTCGCCATATTTCATCAAGGTCGCCATAAATCCGGCGAGGTCGCCATATTTCCGGCAAGGTCGCCATATTACAGGCAAGCTCGCCATAAATCCGGCGATTTCGCCATATTTCCGGCGTGGTCGCCACAAATCCGGCGAGGTCGCCCTTTTTCCGGCAAGGTCGCCATAAATCCGGCAATGTCGCCACAAATCCGGTAAGGTCGCTATATTTACGGCAAGGTCGCCATATTTCCGGCAAGGTCGCCACAAATCCGGCAAGGTCGCCATATTTCGACAAGGACGCCATAAATCCGGAAAGATCGCCACAAATCCGGCAAGGTCGACATAATTGTGGCAAGGTCGCCATACATCCGGCAAGGTCGCCACAAATCCGTCGAGGTCGACATATTTTCGGCAAGGTCGCCATAAATCCGGCAAGGACGCCACAAATCCGGCAAGGTCCCCATATTTCCAGCAAGGTCGCCATATTTCCGGCAAGATCGCCACAAATCCGGCAAGGTCGCCATATTTCCGACAAGATCGCCATAAATCCGGAAAGATCGCCACAAATCCGGCAAGGTCGACATATTTGTGGCAAGGTCGCCATACATCCGGCAAGGTCGCCACAAATCCGGCGAGGTCGACATATTTTCGGCAAAGTCGCCATAAATCCGGCGAGGTCGCCACAAATCCGGCGAGGTCGCCATATTTCCGGCAAAGTCGCCATAAATCCGGCGAGGTCGCCACAAATCCGGCGATGTCGCCATATTTCCGGCAAGGTCGCCATAATTCTGGCGAGGTCGCCTTAATTCCGGCAAGGTCGCCATATTTCAGGCAAGGTCGCCATAAATCCGGCGAGGTCGCCATATTTCCGGCAAGGTCGCCATATTACAGGCAAGCTCGCCATAAATCCGGCGATTTCGCCATATTTCCGGCGTGGTCGCCACAAATCCGGCGAGGTCGCCCTTTTTCGGCAAGGTCGCCATTAATCCGGCAATGTCGCCACAAATCCGGTAAGGTCGCTATATTTACGGCAAGGTCGCCATATTTCCGGCAAGGTCGCCACAAATCCGGCAAGGTCGCCATATTTCCGACAAGGACGCCATAAATCCGGAAAGATCGCCACAAATCCGGCAAGGTCGACATAATTGTGGCAAGGTCGCCATACATCCGGCAAGGTCGCCACAAATCCGTCGAGGTCGACATATTTTCGGCAAGGTCGCCATAAATCCGGCAAGGACGCCACAAATCCGGCAAGGTCCCCATATTTCCAGCAAGGTCGCCATATTTCCGGCAAGATCGCCACAAATCCGGCAAGGTCGCCATATTTCGACAAGATCGCCATAAATCCGGAAAGATCGCCACAATCAGGCAAGGTCGACATATTTGTGGCAAGGTCGCCATACATCCGGCAAGGTCGCCACAAATCCGGCGAGGTCGACATATTTTCGGCAATGTCGCCATAAATCCGGCGAGGACGCCACAAATCCGGCGAGGTCGCCATATTTCCGGCAAGGTCGCCATAATTCTGGCGAGGTCGCCTTAATTCCGGCAAGGTCGCCATATTTCAGGCAAGGTCGCCATAAATCCGGCGAGGTCGCCATATTTCCGGCAAGGTCGCCATATTACCGGCAAGGTCGCCATAAATCCGGCGAGGTGGCCCTTTTCCGGCAAGGTCGCCACAAATCCGACAAGGTCGTCATAAATCCGGCAAGGTCGCCTCAAATCCGGCAAGGTCGCCATATTTTCGGCAAAGTCGCCATAAATCCGGCAAGGTCGCCACAAATCCGGCAAGGTCACCATATTTCCAGCAAGGTCGCAATATTTCCGGCCAGGTCGCGACAATCCGGCAAGGTCGCCATATTCCGGCAATGTCGCCATAAATCAGGCAAGGTCGCCATAAATCCGGCGACGTCGCCACAAATCCGGTGAGGTCGCCATATTTCCGGCAAGGTCGCCATAAATCTGGCGAGGTTGCCATAATTCCGGCAAGGTCGCCATATTTCAGGCAAGGTCGCCATAAATCCGGCGAGGTCGCCATATTTCCGGCAAAGTCGCCATATTACCGGCATTGTCGCCATAAATCCGGCGAGGTCGCCACAAACCCGGCAAGTCGCCATATTTCCGGTAAGGTCGCCATATATCCGGCAAGGTCGCCACAAATCCGGTAAGGTCGCTATATTTACGGAAAGTTCGCCATATTTCCGGCAAGGTCGCCACAAATCCGGCAAGGTCGCCATATTTCCGACAAGGTCGCCATAAATCCGGAAAGATCGCCATAAATCCTGCGAGGTCGCCATATTTCCGGCAAGGTCGGCACAAATCCGGCAAGGTAGCGATAAATCCAGCAAGGTCGCCCATATTTCCGGCAAGGTCGCCACAAACCCGGCAAGGTCGCCATATTTCCGGCAAGGTCGCCATAAATCCGGTAAGGTCGCTATATTTACGGAAAGGTCGCCATATTTCCGGCAAGGTCACCACAAATCCGGCAAGGTCGCCATATTTCCGACAAGGTCGCCATAAATCCGGAAAGATCGCCACAAATCTAGCGAGGTCTCCATATTTCCGGCAAGGTGGCCATAAATCCGGCGAGGTCGCCACAAATCCGGCGAGGTCGCCATATTTCCGGCAAGGTCGCCATAAATCTGGCGTGGTCGCCATAATTCCGGCAAGGTCGCCATATTTCAGGCAAGGTCGCCATAAATCCGGCGAGGTCGCCATATTTCCGGCAAGGTCGCCAAATTACCGGGAAGGTCGCCATAAATCCGGCGAGGTCGCCATATTTTCCGGCAAGGTCGCCATCATCCGGCAAGGTCGCCACAAATCCGGCAGGTCCCCATATTTCCAGCAAGGTCGCAATATTTCCGGCAAGGTCGCCACAAACCCGGCAAGGTCGCCATATTTCCGGCAAGGTCGCCATAAATCCGGCAAGGTCGCCACAAACCCGGTAAGGTCGCTATATTTACGGAAAGTTCGCCATATTTCCGGCAAGGGTCGCCACAAATCCGGCAAGGTCGCCATATTTCCGACAAGGTCGCCATAAATCCGGAAAGATCGCCACAAATCCGGCGAGGTCGCCATATTTCCGGCAAGGTCGGCACAAGTCCGGCAAGGTAGCGATAAATCCGGCGAGGTCGCCATATTTCCGGGAAGGTCGCCACAAATCCGGCAAGGTCCCCATATTTCCAGCAAGGTTGCCATATTTCCGGGAAGATCACCACAAATCCGGCAAGGTCGCCATATTTCCGACAAGATCGTCATAAATCCGGAAAGATCGCCACAAATCCGGCAAGGTCGACATATTTGTGGCAAGGTCGCCATACATCCGGCAAGGACGCCATAAATCCGGAAAGACCGCCACAAATCCGGCAAGGTCGCCATAAATCCGGCGAGGTCGCTACAAATCCGGCGAGGTCGCCATATTTCCGGCAAGGTCGCCATAAATCCGGCGAGGTCGCCATAATTCCCGGCAAGGTCGCCATATTTCAGGCAAGGTCGCCATAAATCCGGCGAGGTCGCCATATTTCCGGCAAGGTCGCCATATTACCGGCAAGGTCTCCATAAATCCGGCGAGGTCGCCATATTTCCGGCAAGGTCGCCATAAATCCGGCGATTTCGCCATATTTCCGGCGTGGTCGCCACAAATCCGGCGAGGTCGCCCTTTTCCGGCAAGGTCGCCACAAATCCGACAAGGTCGTCATAAATCCGGCAAGGTCGCCTCAAATCCGGCAAGGTCGCCATATTTTCGGCAAAGTCGCCATAAATCCGGCAAGGTCGCCACAAATCCGGCAAGGTCACCATATTTCCAGCAAGGTCGCAATATTTCCGGCAAGGTCGCGACAAATCCGGCAAGGTCGCCATATTTCCGGCAATGTCGCCATAAATCCGGCAAGGTCGCCACAAATCCGGCAAGGTCCCCATATTTCCAGCAAGGTCGCAATATTTCCGGCAAGGTCGCCACAAACCCGGCAAGGTCGCCATATTTCCGGCAAGGTCGCCATAAACCGGCAAGGTCGCCACAAATCCGGTAAGGTCGCTATATTTACGGAAAGTTCGCCATATTTCCGGCAAGGTCGCCACAAATCCGGCAAGGTCGCCATATTTCCGACAAGGTCGCCATAAATCCGGAAAGATCGCCACAAATCCGGCGAGGTCGCCATATTTCCGGCAAGGTCGGCACAAGTCCGGCAAGGTAGCGATAAATCCGGCGAGGTCGCCATATTTCCGGGAAGGTCGCCACAAATCCGGCAAGGGCCCCATATTTCCAGCAAGGTTGCCATATTTCCGGGAAGATCACCACAAATCCGGCAAGGTCGCCATATTTCCGACAAGATCGCCATAAATCCGGAAAGATCGCCACAAATCCGGCAAGGTCGACTTATTTGTGGCAAGGTCGCCATACATCCGGCAAGGTCGCCACAAATCCGGCGAGGTCGACATTATTTCGGCAAAGTCGCCATAAATCCGGCGAGGTCGCCATAAATCGGCGATGTCGCCATATTTCCGGCAAGGTCGCCATAATTCTGGCGAGGTCGCCTTAATTCCGGCAAGGTCGCCATATTTCAGGCAAGGTCGCCATAAATCCGGCGAGGTCGCCATATTTCCGGCAAGGTCGCCATATTACAGGCAAGCTCGCCATAAATCCGGCGATTTCGCCATATTTCCGGCGTGGTCGCCACAAATCCGGCGAGGTCGCCCTTTTTCCGGCAAGGTCGCCATACTCCGGCAAGGTCGCCACAAATCCGTCGAGGTCGACATATTTTCGGCAAGGTCGCCATAAATCCGGCAAGGACGCCACAAATCCGGCAAGGTCCCCATATTTCCAGCAAGGTCGCCATATTTCCGGCAAGATCGCCACAAATCCGGCAAGGTCGCCATATTTCCGAC
>JAXLNO010005329.1:0-32951 GCA_038087875.1 Malacoraja senta | reverse complement strand
GTTTGGATAGTCCCAGCCTCAACTACCTCGTTTGGCAGCTCGTTCGATACACCCACCGCCCTTTGTGTGAAAAAGTTATCCCTCAGATTCCTATTAAATCTTTTCCCTTCACCTTAAACCTATGTCCTCTGGTCCTCGATTCCCTTACTCTGGGCAATTGACTCTGCGCGTCTACCCAATCTATTCTTCTCATGATTATGTAAACCTCCATAAGATCATCCCTCATCCTCCTGCGTGTTAGGTCTATACACACGTAGGAAAGAACTGCAGATGCTGGTTTAAACCGAAGATAGACACAAATTGCTGGAGTAACTCAGGCGGCATCTTTGGATAGAAGGAATGGGTGACATTTTGGGTCGAGACCCTTCTTCAGCCCAGAGATGTTGCCTGTCCCACTGAGTGCATATTGAGTATAGATACACACAAACAAAAAGAAAGAGAGGGAAAGAGAGAGGGAGAGAGAGGGAGAGAGGGAGAGAGGGAGCGAGGGAAAGAGGGGGCGAGGGAGGAGGGGAAGAGGGGCGGAGGGGGAGAGAGGGAGAGAGAGAGAGAGAGAGAGAGAGAGAGAAAGAGAGAGAGAGAGAGAGAGAGAGAGAGAGAGAGAGAGTAGAGAGAGAGGAGAGAGAGAGAGAGAAGAGAGAGAGAGAGAGAGAGAGAGAGAGAGAGAGAGAGAGAGAGAGAGAGAGAGAGAGAGAAAGAGAGAGGGTGACGTTGCGGGGCGAGACCCTTCTTCAGACATTTACCTTCTTCCGCGTGAGCGTGCCACCGACTCTGTCGGGTGAAGGCTGCCGATCGTTGTGCTCGCTGCTTTTCGAGGATTCCAGAACGTTCTTCAGCATGCTGTTGCGAGGGGAGTGGCGCCCCGTGTGACTGAGCAGCCTGCCGGACTTGGGGAGGTACTGAGGGGGCAAAGGTTAGGACAACGCTGAAGACCTCAGTTTGGCCAGCGGTCAACACCGTGGTATGAAAATTGATTTCTCTAACTTCAGCAAGTAACCCTTGCTTTCCATCTGTCCCTGTCCCTCCCCCCATCCTAGTTCTCCGACTAGTTTGACTGTCCTCCTGATTAATTTTACTGCCTGTATGCCTCGTTGTCACCTTCCCCATATCTAACAATGAACCACTCTACATTTCCATATCACGAAGAATTTAGAAGAATGAATAAGTTCATTGGCCAAGTATTCACATACAAAGAATTTGCCTTGGTGCTCCGCCTGCAAGTGACAACATGACATACAGTGAGTGACAAGGGGACAAGCAAAGATCCTATAGCAAGCAAGATAATCCACTCGACGAAAAAGACGTAGTACGGTCATGGGCAGATTCATGGGTAATTTTCGGCCCCATTTCCGTAACCGGCTTCCGTATCCGCACCAAAGATCCCATCACAGCGGAGCAAAGATACTAGTGCGGAGACGGAAGCCGGTTACGGAAACATCCTCGTAAAAATAAAAGTTATTTGGTAAAAATCTTCTCCTCATATTCAGAATTATAATTTATTAACACAAACTGTTCCCCCGCAACGTTGATTACACTGCGAGTCGGGTCGGGTTGGGTTACTGAAATGATGAAAAAAAGGCACACGTTCCGCTCCGTTGCGTACTACACGTCAGCCCATTGCATTTAGCAGGAGTGGTCTATCTTGGGGACAAGTATTATTCTGTCAAGCTCATTCTGACGTTTTCACACCATACCCCTCTATATCTCTAGATTCTCTCTCCCCTGACTCTCAGTCTGAGGAAGAGTCTCAACCCGAAACGTCACCCATTCCTTCCGTCCAGAGATGCTCCAATGGTGAATCTGTGAAGCTCTTTGCCACAGACGGCTGTGGAGGCCAGGTCAGTGGATACACTGAAGGCAGAGTTAGATAGATTCTTGATTGGTACAGATGTGGGGGTCAAGGAAAGAGTGTTCACGTCGCGGCCCTGTTTCTACCAATCTTTCCACCACCACGCACAAGAAGCAAGAAGACAGACACCATGGCATGCAGATGCCGAGAAGTGTGTTCATCTCCGGCTGAACAACTTCTAATCTTGTGTGTGGACTCGATAAGACTCACACAGAGTTGTGAGTCTGTGGAATTCTCTGCCTCAGAGGGCGGTGGAGGCTGGTTCTCTGGATACTTTCAAGAGAGAGCTTGACAGGGCTCTTAAAGATAGCGGAATCAGGGGATATGGGGAGAAGGCAGGAACGGGGTTACTGATTGGGAATGATCAGCCATGATCACATTGAATGGCGGTGCTTGCTCGAAGGGCCGAATGGCCTCCTCCTGCACCTAATGTTCTATTGTAATCATGTATAGTTTCTCTGCTGACTGGTTAGCCCGCAACAAAAAGCTTTTCACTGTACCTCGGTACACGTGACAATAAACTAAACTGAGAGGGTGATTGCTGGTCGGCACGGACTCGGTGGGCCAAAGGGCCTGTCTCCATGCTGCATCTCTAAACTAAACGCTGGAATTTACTGACCCTCCCTAATTGCCCCTCAACTGAGGAGGCGGTTAAAAGTCGCATATCGGCCTGTGCAATGCAGGGAGCATGCGCTTGTGCTGCAGGGAGTGCAGCGGACATTCACCAGAGAGTTCCCTGCAACTTTGGTTTAGTTTAGAGATACAGCATGGAAACGGGTCCTTCGGCCCACCGAGTCCATGCCGATCATCGATCGCCCATTCACACTACCTTTATGTTATCCCACTTTCACATACACACTCTGCACACGAGGGGGCTATTTACAGAAGCCAATTAACCTACGTAAACCGTACGTCGTTCGGATGTGGGTGGAATCCAGAGCACCAGGTCGGTCACAGGGAGAACGTGCAAACTCCGTACAGACAGCAGCCGAGGTCAGGATCGATCCTGGGCCACTGGCGCTGTGAGGCAACGACTCTACCGGCTGCGCCACCGTGCCGCTCAAAGTTTAGTTACGGGGAGAGTTTGGATAGACTGGGCTTGTTTTCCTTGGAGTGAAGACTGCTGAAGAGTGGTGGAGGGTATGGGGGGCAATTCTACCGCAGTGCCGTGCCTGTGAATTAAAGTTGACCCGCGTTGGGCCAGGATACTCACGGTAAGATCTGCCATAGTGAGCGCCTCTCCGTCCAGGACCAGCTGCAAAAAGAAAAGACACAAAGCACCATCAGGGAACGATGCCACCGGTCCCAGCCTCCATCATGACTGCTCACCCAAGGCCCTGACCTGCAGGCTCTTGATTGATTATAGACAAAAGACGACAATAGGTGCAGGAGTAGGCCATTCGGCCCATCAGCACCGCCATTCAATATGATCTTGGCTGATCATCCCCAATCAGTACCCCGTTCCTGCCTTATCCCCATATCCCCAGACTCCGCTATTTTTAAACGCCCTATCTAGCTCTCTCTTGAAAGTATCCAGAGAACCGGCCTCCACCGCCTTCTGAGGCAGAGAACTCCACACACTCACCACTCTCTGTGAGAAAAAGTGTTTCCTCGTCCCCGTTCTAAATGGCTTACCCCCTTATTCTTAAACTGTGGCCCCTGGTTCTGGACTCCACCAACATCGGGAACATGTTTCCTGCCTCTAGCGTGTCTAAGCCCTTAATAATCTTATATGTTTCAATAAGATCCCATCTCATCCTTTTAAACTCCAGAGTGTACAAGCCCAGCCGCTCCATTCTCTCAGCATATGACAGTCCCGCCATCCCGGGAATTAACCTGGTGAACCTACACTGCACTCCCTCAATAGCAAGAATGTCCTTCCTCAAATTATGGGACCAAAACGGCACACAATACTCCAGGTGTGGTCTCACTAGGGCCCTGTACAACTGCAGAAGGAGTACGTGTGTCAGAGGTTATGGGGAGAAGGCAGGAGAATGGGGTTAGGAGGGTGTGATAGATCAGCCATGATTGAATGGTGGAGTAGACTTGATGGGCCGAATGGCCTAATTCTGTTCCTATCAATTATGACCTTACGCGACCACCTCCCTGAACACAGGTGGTCGCACATTAATGCTCTGGTAATAATGGGGACTTTAGTTCAGCTCAGAGAAACAGGCCCTTCAGCCCACCGAGTCCATGCTGACCCAGCCATCACCCCATCCATTAGCACAGTCCAACATACGAGGGACAATTTACAATTTAAAAAAAATCAAAGCCAATTAACATCTTTAGAGTTTGGGAGGAAACCGGAGCACCCGGAGAAGACCCACGCAGTCACAGGAACGTACAAACTCCATACAGACAGCTCGCCTAGTTGGGAATTAAGCCGGGTCTCTGGCGCTGTCAGGCAGCGTTCTACTGCTGCGCTACCATGCCGACTTCTGAAGTAAACACCATATTGTGGAACTGTACGCTAATTGAAAGCGATTAGCTCAGTCTATACAAAGGAAACAAAAGTAGGAGGGACAAGTTGGATATTAAAGTATCAAAGAATATGGGGAGAGGGCACAGAGTGCTGGAGTAACTCAGTGGGTCAGGCAGCATCTGTGGAGAACATGGATAGGTGACATTTCACAGAGTGCTGGAGTAATTCAGCGGGTCAGGCAGCATCTGTGGAGAACATGGATAGGTGACGTTTCACAGAGTGCTGGAGTAACTCAGCGGGTCAGGCAGCATCTCTAGGGAACATGGATAGGTGACTTTTCGGGACGGGACCTTTCTTCAGCACTTACTGTCTAATTTTGTTTGGAAATACAGCGCGGAAACAGGCCCTTCGGCCTACCGAGTCCGAGCCGAAATGACACTACCCCCACATACAAGGGACAATTTTACAATTATACCAAGCCAATTAATCTACAAACCAGTACGTCTTTGGAGTGTGGGAGGAAACTGAAGATCTTGGAAAAAACCCACCCGGTCACGGGTAGAACGTACAAACTCCGTACAGACACCACCGGTAGTCGGGATGGAACCCGGGTCTCTGCCGCTGTTAGTGCTGTAAGGCAGCAAATCATAAGATCATAAGTGATAGGAGTAGAATTGGGCCATTCGGCCCATGGGGCCTACTCTGCCATTCAATCATGTGCTGGTCTATGTCTCCCTCCACACCCCATTCTCCTCCTGCCTTCTCCCCATAACCCCTGACAACCGCCGCACCACCGTGCTGCCCACTTGAAAAGATCTTGAACACATCTCAATGCCAGCTCTGGGCAGCTGTCCAGAGCAACACGCCAGCACTAGGCAGAGAGCAGAGTCGCCACTCCCAACTAAATGAGGTTTCCGTAGGACTTACACGCATGAAGGCAGCTTTGGGAGAGAGGTGATAGATGGTGCTCGCTCGGTGATTCTTCTGGTAGTACACTGGTTCCCTTCAAGGAAGAGCTGGAAGCAAAGACGTCGTTTGTTACACACCAGTGGTGGCGTTAAAAAAGTCACAGAAGAAAGAAAGACTCAAAGTTTTATATTACAATAGACAATAGACAATAGGTGCAGGAGTAGGCCATTCGGCCCTTCGAGCCAGCACCGCCATTCAACGTGATAATAGACAATAGACAACAGGTGCAGGAGTAGGCCATTCGGCCCTTCGAGCCAGCACCGCCATTCAATGTGATCATGGCTGATCATCCACAATCAGTACCCCGTTCCTGTCTTCTCCCCATATTCCCTGACTCCGGTATCTTTAAGAACCCTATCTAGCTCTCTCTTGAAAGCATCCAGAGAACCGGCCTCCACCTCCCTCTGAGGCAGAGAATTCCACAGACTCGCCACTCTCTGTGAGAAAAAGTGTTTCCTCATCTCCGTTCTAAATGGCTTACCCCTTATCCTTAAACTGTGGCCCCTGGTTCTGGACTCCCCCAACATCGGGAACATGTTTCCCGCCTCTAGCGTGTCCAAACACTTAATAATCTTATATGTTTCAATGAGATCCACTCTCATCCTTCTAAACTCCAGAGTGTACAAGCCCAGCTGCTCCATTCTCTCAGCATATGAAAGTCCCGCCATCCCGGGAATTAACCTTGTAAACCTACGCTGCGCTCCCTCAATTGCAAGAATGTCCTTCCTCAAAGTTGGGGACCAAAACTGCACACAATACTCCAGGTAATACAAGGTCTGCAAAAATATGATTTCCTCTACAATGTCCCATCAAAAGCCGGTACAGCAAAGGTTAGACACAGAGCAAAGCTCCCTCTAAATTGTGCCACCACACGCTCGGAGGGCAAGGATGGCATGAATTAGTCTTGCTTAGTTCCAGTTTGTATCCACTCACAACTTCATAAGTGATAAGAGAAGAATTAGGCCATTCGGCCCATCAAGTCCACTCCGCCATTCAATGATGGCTGATCTGACTTTCCCGCTCAACCCCATTCTCCTGCCTTCTTCCCATATCCCCTGACATCCGTACTTATCATGAATCTATCTATCTCTGCCTTAAAAAATATTCTTACTGGTATTTTTACTGGTATACGGTGGAACGGACTTGACGACAAACAAGGACTTAAATTGTTAAAACTCTTTGCAGCCCAGATTCTGTTTTTCTTTTTTTTTCTTTTTCTTCTTTAGTTTAGGAGGGTTTTGTTTTTTGTTTTTTGTTGTTTTGTTTTTTTCTCTTTTTTTTTCTTTTTATCTTTTTGTTTTTATACATATAAGTTCTCTTTTAAACATAGAGGCCGGGAAGTCTATATTCAATGTGTATCTTAAACATAGAGACAGGGAGGTCTATATTCAATGTGTATTTTGACTGGACTCATATTATGGTTATACCTGTTATTAATGTAACCCTGATCCCTATGTATCAATATCACTGTTATGTTTATCATTACTTTTTTGTTCTTTTGTTTTTGCTTTTGAAAAAAACTAATAAGAAGATTTTGAAAGAAAGAAAAAATATTCCTTGACTTGGCCTCCTCAGCCTTCTGTGGCAAAGAATTCCACAGATTCACCACCTTCTGACTAAAGAAATTCCTCCTCATCTCCTCATGAGTCAAGTCAAGAGTGTTTTATTGTCATATGACCTGGATGGGACAATGAAATTCTTACTTGCTGCAGCTCAACAGAATATGTGAATATGTAAACATAGTACATAACGGGGAAAGAGAAAACAAGTTCAATAAATAACAATAGACAATAGACAATAGGTGCAGGAGTAGGCCATTCGGCCCTTCGAGCCAGCACCGCCATTCAATGTGATCATGGCTGATCATCCACAATCAGTACCCGTTCCTGCTTTCTCCCCATATCTTCTGACTCCGCTGTACCTAAGAGCCCTATCTAGCTCACTCTTGAAAGCATCCAGTGAACCGGCCTCCACCGCCCTCTGAGGCAGAGAATTCCACAGACTCACAACCAAAGATTATAGAGCTCCTCTAGTATCTTTGCTCTCAACTCTCTGTGAAAAAAAGTGTTTCCTCATCTCCGTTCTAAATGGCTTACCCCTTATTCTTAAACTGTGTGGCCCCTGGTTCTGGACTCCCCCAACATCGGGAACATGTTTCCTGCCTCTAGCGTGTCCAAACCCTTAATTATCTTATATGTTTCAATAAGATTCCCTCTCATCCTTCTAAACTCCAGAGTGTACAAGCCCAGCTGCTCCATTCTCTCAGCATTTGACAGTCCCGCCATCCCAGGAATTAACCTTGTAATTCACTGGATGTATTCAAGATGTGAATCTGTGGAATTCTCTGCCACAGAAGGCAGTGGAGACCAATTCACTGGATGTTTTCAAGAGAGAGTTAGATTTAGCTCTTAGGGCTAATGGAATCAAGTTCAAGTTACATTTGTTGTCACATGCACCAATCGGTACAGTGAGATTTGAGTGACCATACAGCCATACAAATAAAAATAACACAATACACGATAGAATTTAACATAAACATCCCCCACAGCGGAATCAACGTTTACCACCGTGAGGGGAGGCAATAAAGTTAAGCCATCTAAGGGATATAGGGAGAAGGCAGGAACGGGTACTCATTTTCTGTAAACAAAAGTGCTGGAGAAACTCAGCGGGTGCAGCAGCATCTATGGAGCGAAGGAAATACACTTTGTCACTGCACCCGCTGAGTTTCTCAAGCACCTTCGATTTTCCAGCATCTGCAGTTCCTTCTTAAATACCGATTTAGGATGATCAGCCATGATCACATTGAATGGCTCGAAGGGCCGAATGGCCTACTCCTGCACCTATTGTCTATTGAGTTGCACTGGAGAAACAGCAGCTGGATGAGTGAGATGATGAGTTTGGGGAAGGGGTTGCTTTCTACGGCGAACCTGTAGAAGTTGGTTAGGTCACAAGGTCAGAAGGAATAGGAGTAGAGTTAGGCCATTCGGCCCATCAAGTCTACTCCGCCATTCAATCATGGCTGATCTATCTCTCCCTCCCAACCCCATTCTCCTGCCTTCTCCCATAACCCCTGACACCCGTACTAATCAAGAATCTATCTATCTCTGCCGTAAAAATAATCCACTGACTTGTGGCCTCCACAGCCTTCTGTGGCAAAGAACTAGGTTAGGGTGTTGGGGACATGTTTGTATGAGATGAGGCAAGGCTCCGTATGAATTGACCGTGGCTCAGCGAGCGGCTGGCAGCTCTGCCAGTGCAGCATGCCCCGGCCATGCACTCACTCACCTCTTTCAGCCTGTGTAGGTGGGAGAGCTGTGTCAGTCTCCCGTGCTCGGATATCATGTTAAACGCCAGGTCCAGGCACTTCAGGTGTGTAAGATGCTCCAGCCCTGGAAACACAAGCACATCTTTTTATTTTTTTTATTTTTATTTTATCAAAAATTTGTTCAATTATTAAAAAATAATATTTACATTACAATAACACAAGCCAGAACCCACCACCATAATACAATACAAACATAAATCCATAATAAACTACAATACAACTATGTTACAATCCTTTAGGTATTCAAACAGTGGCTGCAGCCTAACACAAGCACCAAGACAAATTCCTTGTATGTGAATACTTGGCCAATAAACTTACTTACTTACTTACTTATTGTGGATACATTCAACACTCTGCGGAGCCCAGCGGTCCCGGAAATTCCCCAAGGTGCCCGTGGACAGGGCGTATTCCCTTTCTAACCCCACCGGCACGGACGTAACCCCGGAAAAGGGGCAGGCAGCCGGCTCGGGTAGAGCCCTCCACCGCCTGGCGCCGTGACTCGCGGATGGCCAGCTTGGCCAGGCCCAGGAGCAACCCAACCAGGACATCTTCAGCCATACCCTCTCCCCTACGCACAGGGTGTCCGAAGATGAGGATGGTGGGTGAAAATGCAGCCAGAGGGCAAGGAGCAGCCCCCTTTAGCCTAACACAAGCACATCAGCAGGTTACACACACTGCCACACCAGAGGCGCTGCAGAAAGGAAGAGCTCACACTCGTAAGTTCACAAGTGATAGGGGCAGAATTAGGCCATTTGGCCCATCAAGTCTACCCCACCATTCAATCTTGGCTGAGCCATCTCTCCCTCCCAACCTCATTCTCCTCCCTTCGCCCCATAACCTCTGCCACCCGCACGAATCAAGAATCTACCCATCTCTGCCTTAAAAATATCCACTGAATTGGCCTCCACAGCCGTCAGCGGCAATGAATTCCGCAGATTATTATTATTATTAATGTTTAATGTTTTATGTGTCATTCCTAACTGTCAGTGTATGTCATGTTGTCACTTGCGGGCGGAGCATCAAGGCAAATTCCTTGTATGTGAATACTTGGCCTATAAACTTATTCATTCATCCATTCAGATTCACTAATAATAATCATCATAATAATAATAATACTTTATTGTCATTATAAATATATACAACATTTCAGGCGCGCTGCCCGAGCGGAGCTCCGACTTATCAGATAAATAATAACGACAAATAATAACGGCAAGAAAAACGTCGTCAGAATGTGCAATATTTCACAGTATAGTGATGTGGCAGTACAAAATGTAAAAATTGACCCTAGTGTGTGTAGGGTAGTGTTAGTTTAGTTTAGAGATACAGTGCGGAAACATGCCCTTTGGCCCACCGAGTGCACACCGACCAGCGATCCCTGCAGATTAACACTATCCTACACACACTAGGGACAATTTACACAAAGACCAAGCCAATTAACCTACATACCTGTACGTCTTTGAAGTGTGGGAGGAAACCGAAGATCCATGTTGAAAACCCAGCGGCGACCAGAAAAAAGTACGACTCTTTGGGCGACTACTCACGACCAAATAGGAGTGACCCCGTGACATGTCGACACGTGACGCCTGTATGGTCGTGAGTAGTCGCCCAAAGAGTCGTACCCTTTTCTGGTCACCGCTGGATTTACAACGTGGTGAAAATTGGTGCGACTATGACGGGTGCCGGCAAGTCGCCGAAAAAAATCATGTAAGTGGGACAGGCCCTTAAAGGCGTGTGGGTTTGTAGGTTAATTTACCTCTGTAAAATTACCCGTAAGTGTTTGAGGAGTGGATGAGAAGGTCGGGAAACGGACAACTGGTGTGGATGGGTGACCGATGGTCGGCGTGGAATCGGTGGGCTGAAGAGCCTGTTTCCATGCTGTATCTCTAAACTAAAGAACTCCCGGAAAGAGAACTCTCTGAAGAATGGTTCAAACACAAAACATCGTCTGCCCATTTCTCTCCACACAGTGGCGCAGCGGAAGAGTTGCTGCCTCACAGGACAGAGATCTGAGTTTGATCCTGACCATGGGTGCTGTCTGTAGAGTTTGCACATGCTCCATGGGACCGCGTGGGTTTTCTCCGGGTGCACCAGTTTCCTCTCGCATCCCAAAGACGTGCAGGTTTGTAGGTTAATTGACCTGCAAATTGTCCTTCGTCTGTAGGATACATAGATAGATACATAGAAAATAGGTGCAGGAGTAGGCCATTCGGCCCTTCGAGCCCGCACCGCCATTCAATATGATCATGACTGATCATCCAACTCAGTATCCCGTACCTGCCTTCTCTCCATACCCCCTGATCCCCTTAGCCACAGGGCCACATCTAACTCCCTCTTAAATATAGCCAATGAACTGGCCTCAACTACCCTCTGTGGCAGAGAGTTCCAGAGATTCACCACTCTCTGTGTGAAAAAGTTTTTCCTCATCTCGGTCTTAAAGGATTTCCCCCTTATCCTTAAGCTGTGACCCCTTGTCCTGGACTTCCCCAACATCGGGAACAATCTTCCTGCATCTAGCCTGTCCAACCCCATAAGAATTTTGTACGTTTCTATAAGATCCCCTCTCAATCTCCTAAATTCTAGCGAGTATAAGCCAAGTCTATCCAGTCTTTCTTCATATGAACTAGTGCAAGGGTGATCGCTGGCCGGCACGGACTCGGTAGGGCCGAAGGGCCTGTTTCCGTGCTGTCAAAGTCAAAGTCAATTTTATTCGTCACATACACCTGAAGGTGCAGTGAAATTAATTAATTTCCAAACTAAACTCAAAAATGCTGTCTGACCCGCTGAGTTACTCCAGCACTCTGATTTTTTTGCTCGAGTCCAGCATCTGCAGTTCCTTGCCTCTCCAATGAATGAGATATAAGGTCATAAGTGATAGGAGCAGAATGAGGCCATTCGGCCCATCACGTCTACGCTGTCATTCAAGCATGGCTGATCTATCTCTCCCTCCTAATCCCATTCTCCTGTTTTCTCCCCATAACCCCTGACACTCGTACTAAACAAGAATCTGTCTATCTCATTATCTAAATAAGCAAAATCATTTCTAAATATGGTTTAATTTTAAAAATAATGTGGAATCATAGAGGCAGTGTGTGTGTGTGTAGGGACACAAACTTTAACGCAGCAGGGAGACGCAAGACCTCCTTATAAAGAGAGCAGAATACCAGCTTTGCCTTTATTACTAAAAGCAATGCATATAAAAGCAAGTTATTGTTAGGTCTTTGCAAGCGAACATATGGAAAACATTAAGCCTTTGGAGAGGGAGCAGGGGAGATTTACTAGAATGGTCCCAGGGATAAGGCCAGCTTCAGGATCATGGAGGGGCTGTAAAAACTGGGGCCAGAGAAGGTTACGACGCTGATAAACTAAATTGGAAGAAATTGTTTCCAAATGACCAAAGGAGCAGTGAGTGGGGAACACACACACACAGTGTGTCTAATGCCAAGAAAGAGACTGAGGGGAGAGGAGGGGAATATTCTATTTCCAGTTACAGGGAATAGGGATGTTCAGTTTAGTTTAGAGATACAGCACGGAAACAGGCCCTTCGGCCCACCGGGTCCGCGCCGACCAGCGATCCCCGCACATTAACACTATCCTATAACCACTAGGGACAATTTTTACATTGTCCCAAGCCAATTAACCTACAAACCCGCACGTCTTTAGAGTGTGGGAGGAAACCGAAGATCTCAGAGAAAACCCACGCAGGTCACGGGGGAGAACGTAAACTCCAGACAGACAGACAGCACCCATAGTCGGGATCGAACCTGGGTCTCCGGCGCTGCATTCGCTGTAAGGCAGCAACTCTACCATTGCGCCACCGTGACTTCCCCACAGTGGTAGAGTTGCTGCCTTACTCCAAGGTTCGAACCTGACAACGAGCGCTGTCTGTATGGAGTTTGGACGTTCTCCCGGTGACCTTGTGGGCTTTCTCCGGGTGCTCCGGTTTCCTCCCACACTCACAAGTACAGGTTTGTAGGCTAATCGGGTTAGCAAAATTGTAAATTGTCTCTCGTGTGTGTCGGATAGTGTTAGTGTGCGGGGATCGCTGGTCGGTGCGGGCCTGGTGGGCCGAAGGGCCTGTTTTCGCGCTGTATCTCGAAAACTAAAAACTAAAACAAAAAAACTATTAGGTGAGGAATCGGAATCAACAGGAACTTTTCAAAAGGGAAATATAAGAAGGAGAATATTGAGTGGATGATGGATTATTGGATGGCACAGGTTGAAACTCTCTTTCAGTTTTGGTCTCCCCATTACAGGAAGGATGCGGAGGCTCAGAGTGCGTGCAGAGACGGCCTACCGAATGATGCTTGGTTAGAGGATATTAGCTACACTGAGAAGACGGACAGATGGATTGTTTTCTCTGGAGTATCGAAGATTAATTGATGGAAGTATATAAAATTATGAGAGGCATAGATTGGGTAAATTAAATGTTTAAGAAAGAACTGCAGGTGCTGGAAAAATCAGAGGTAGACAAGAGGTCGGTGGGGCGGCGCGACTCACGTTAGCAGCGGCCTCTGCAGTCCGTCTGTCTTTTTATTATTTGTCTCGTTTTTATGTAGTTTTTATTTATTTTTTTTGTCGGGGTATGTGTGTGGGGGGGGGGGGGGTGGGGGTGGGGGGGGGGAAACTTTAAAATCTTTCCCCTGCACGGGAGACCCGACCTTTTCTTTGTCGGGTCTCCGTTGTCGTTGGGGCTGGGCAACGTGGAGCGGCCTCCAGCAGGAACGACCTGGGGCTCCAGTTGCGGAGCTGCGGACTACTCACCGTCACGGAGCTGTGGTGGAAACAATTGCTGCTGCTACCCGACCCCCGGAGATTCGGAGGCTACAACCGCGGGTCTGGCGGACGGCAACACTGGAAGCCCGCGGGTCCCTGGGGGGAGACCACTTTTCGGGGCTTCCGCAGCGGCGACTTCTCCCGCCCGAGTTGCGGGGTTGAAGAGCACCTGGAGCGGGGCTTTACATCATCGGCTTGGAGTGGCCGCGGTCCTTTGCGAGCGCATGCCGGGGCTCTAACACCAAGACCCGGTGCGCGACCTTGCATTAACCGGCGTGGCTTTAATGGCCACGGGATAATCACCATCGCCCGCCGGGGGCTTTGACTTTGACTCTGACATCGGGAGGGGGAGTGCAGTGGAGAGATAAGTTTTTTTGCCTTCCATCACAGCGCTGTGATGGATGTATGTGTAAATTGTGTTGTGTCTCGGGTCTTCTTCGTTTTGTAATGTATGGCTGCAGAAACGATATTTCGTTTGGACCTCAAGGGGTCCAAATGACAAATTTGTCCAAATGACAAATAAAAATAATTGAATTGAAAAATAATTGAATTGCTGGAGAAACTCAGAGGGTGAGGCAGCAGCTATGCAGCGAAGGAATAGGTGACGTTTCGGGTCGAGACCCTTCTTCAGACTGATGTGGAGGGGGGATGGGGGGCGGGAAGAAGAAAGGAAGAGGCGGAGACAGTGGGCTGTGGGAGAGCTGGGAAGGGGAGGAGAAGGAGGGAGAAAGCAAGGACTACCTGAAATTATAGAAGTCAATGTTCATACCGCTGGGGTGTAAACTACCCAAGCGAAATATGAGGTGCTGCTCCTCCAATTTGCGGTGGGACTCGCTCTGGCCATGGAGGGTGCCCAGGACAGAAAGGTCAGATTGGAATGGGAGGGGGAGTTGAAGTGCTGAGCCACTGGGAGATAGCGTAGATTTGTAGTTTGTCAATTTAGTAAGGGCATCAAAGGTTATTGGGAAAAGCCAGGAGAATGGGGATGTGAGCGAGAAATCAATCAGCCATGACTAAATGGCTAAGTAGACTCATTGGGCCAAAAGGCCTAACTCTGCTCCGATGTCTGTTATCAGGCAACTGAACCATCCAACAGCAACCAGGGAGCAGTCCTGAACTACTATCTACCTCATGGGGGACCCTCAGACAATCTCTGATCGGACCTCTCCTTGCACTAAACATTATTCCCTTTATCCTATATCTGTACGCAGCTGATGGCTTGAATGTAATCGTGTATAGCCTTTCCGCTGGCTGGTTTGCACGCAACAAAAGCTTTTCACTGTACCTTGCTACACTAAACTGAATTGAACATAAAAAATGTCTTATGATCTTATAGACAATCAGAACCTTTAACCCAAAGATGGACAGGGCGTGGGAAGGGAGTGCGGTGCGGAGGGGAGGGGGGGGGGGGAGTGTGTGAAGGGACGGTGTTGGATGGAGGGAGTGTGTGATGACACGGCGTGGATGGAGGGAGGGAGAGCGTGTGTGACAGTGCTGTTTTTTTTAACAAATAAAAATGTAATCAATTATTTACAAAAATGATATGTACAGTAAGTACAAAGATACAAAAAAACTGACCACCATAAGACAAAGTAAAGCAAATATTCTTAAATACTGAATAAACGACTATACATCGATGTTACACTCCTTGTCCAGGATGGCTTCCACCCCCCCGCGGTGCCCATCGGGCCCGGAAATCCCCCAGGGTGCCCGTGGACAGCGCGTAGTCCCTCTCTAATCCCACCCGGGCGAGGACGTAACCCCGGAAAAGGGCCGGGCAAAGCCGGCTCTTCCGCCTGGCGCCGTGACTCGCGGATGGCCAGCTTGGCCAGGCCTAGGAGCAAACCCAACCAGGACATCCTCGGCCCTACCCCCTTCCCTACGCACAGGGTGTCCGAAGATGAGGATGGCGGCAGCCAGAAGGCAAGGAGCAGCCCCTTTCGATAATGGAACAGGGGCTGCAGCCTCACACACTCCATGCAGTTTTTTTAGTTTTTAGAGATACAGCGCGAAAACAGGCCCTTCGGCCCACCGGGTCCGCGCCGACCAGCGATCCCCGCACATTAACACCATCCTACACCCACTAGAGACTATTTTTACATTTACCAAGCCAATTAACTTACAAACCTGTACGTCTTTGGAGTGGGGGAGGAAACCGAAGATCTCGGAGAAAATCTGCGCAGGTCACGGGGAGAACGTACAAACTCCGTACAGACAGCACCCGTAGTCGGGATCGAACCCGGGTCACCGGCATTGCATTCGCTGTAAGGCGGTAGCTCTGCGCCAGCGTCACGTGGAACACAGACTCTTCCAGCCCGTAAACGTGGCAGGTGGCTGGCGAGTCTGTGAACGGCGAAATAAAGTTTGCAAGGGACTCTCTTGGTGCAGGACCCCCCCCCCCCCCCCCCCACCCCAGGCCCCAATGTGACAGAGCTGTGTAGAGGGAGGGAGGAATGTTTGACGGTATAGACAATAGACAAGGATCAATGCTTCTTTCTTTCTGTCCAGTGTGTATATAGATGGCAAGGAAAGAGAAGCAAGTCTTTCAGGGGAGCTTATTCCCGCTGTTCAATAGGCAATAGACAATAGGTGCAGGAGTAGGCCATTCGGCCCTTCGAGCCAGCACCGCCATTCAATGTGATCATGGCTGATCATCCACAATCAGTACCCCTTTCCTGCCTTCTCCACATATCCCCTGACTCTGCTATTTTTAAGAGCCCTATCTAATTCTCTCTTGAAAGCATCCAGAGAATTGGCCTCCTCTCCCTTCTGAGGCAGTGAATTCCACAGACTCACAACTCTCTGTGTGAAAATGGCTTACCCCATATTCTTAAATTTTGGCCCCTGGTTCTGGACTCCCCCAACATCAGGAACATTTGTCCAAACCCTTAATAATCTCACATGTTTCAATAAGATCCCCCTCATCCTTCTAAACTCCAGAGTGTACAAGCCCAGCTGCTCCATTCTATCAACATATGACAGTCCCGCCATCCCGGGAATTAACCTTGTGAACCTACGCTGCACTCCCTCAATAGCAAGAATGTCCTTCCTCAAGTTTGGAGACCAAAACTGCACACAATACTTCTGGTGTGGTCTCACTAGGGCCCTGTATAACTGCAGAAGGACCTCTTTGCTCCTATACTCCTCTTGTTATGAAGGCCAACATGCCATTCGCTTTCTTCACTGCCTGCTGATGAGTGGTGATGATGATGATGATGATGATTCAGTGAGAGAAGCCCCTGCTCCTCCCCCACCAACCTCCAGCAATAGACAATAGACAATAGATAATAGGTGCAGGATTAGGCCATTCAATGTGATCATGGCTGATCATCCCCAATCAGTATCCCGTTCCTGCCTTCTCCCCATATCCCCTGATTCCGCTATTTTTAAGAGCCATATCTAGCTCTCTCTTGAAAGCATCCAGAGAACCCGCGTCCACCGCCCTCTGAGGCAGAGAATTCCACAGACTCACCACTCTCTGTGAGAAAAGGTGTTTCCTCTTCTCCGTTCTAAATGGCTTACTCCTTATTCTTAAGCAGTGCCTCAGGGATGTCTCCCCACGGGCAGACTTACCACTGATGTCGTCCAGCTCGTTGTTGCGCAGGAGGAGGGTGACGAGCTGAACCCGCGAGCAGGGATTGAAGACGGGCACCTTCTCTAGAACGTTGTAGCTCAAATTCACGTACTCCAGTTCAGCCAGCAGCTGAGGAAGGAAGGGGAAGGAGAGAAATAAAAAACAGGCCTTTCGTTCAACTGAGTCCGCAATGACCCCGTACACTAGCTCTATCCTACACACTAGGGGACAATGTAGTTGGAAACATAGAAAATAGAAACATACAGAGAAACCTAGAAAATAGGTGCAGGAGTAGGCCATTCGGCCCTTCGAGCCAGCACTGCCATTCAATGTGATCATGGCCGATCATCCCCAATTAGTACCCCGTTCCTGCCTTTTCCCCATATCCCCTGACTCCGCTATTTTTAAGAGCCCTATCTAGCTCTCTCTTGAAGGAGTCCAGAGAACAGGCCTCACCGCCCTCTGAGGCAGAAAATTCCATAGACTCACAACTCTCTGTTCCTCGTCTCCGTTCTAAATAGCTTACCCCTTATTCTTAAACTGTGGCCCCTGGTTCTGGCCCCAACATCGGGAACATGTTTCCTGCACTGCTATTCAAAATGATCATGGCTGATCATCCAAAATCAGTACCCCGTTCCTGCTTTTTTGCCATATCCCTTGATTCCTTTAATCCTAATAGCTAATTCTAACTCTCTCTTGAATATATCCAGTGAATTGGCCTCCACTGCCTTCTGTGGCAGAGAATTCGACAGATTCACAACTCTCTGGGTGAAAAGGTTTTTCCTCATCTCAGTCTTAAATGGCCTACCACTTATTCTTAAACCGTGACCCCTGGTTCTGGACTCCCCCAACATGGCGAAAATGTTTCCTGCATCTAGCCTGTCCAATCCCTTAAGAATGTTATATGTTTCTATAAGAAACCCTCTCATCCTTCTAAATTCCAGTGAATACCAGTCGACCCATTCCTTCATCGACATTTTATCGAAGCCAATTAACCTATAAACCTGTACCTCTTTTGCAGTGTGGGAAGAAACCAGGGAAAACCCACGGGGTCACAGAGAGAACGTACAAACTCCGTACAGACAGCACTCGTAGTCAGGATCGAACCGGGTCTCTGGCGCTGTAAGGCAGCAACTCTACCGCTGCGCCACCGTGCCGCCCTCATTCAATCGTCATATGTAGCAAAACGGAACAATGAAATTCTTACAGCACGGTGGCGCAGCGGCGGAGTTGCTGCCTTACAGCGTTTGCAGCGCCAGAGACCCGGGTCGACTCCGACTGTGGACGGGTGCTGTCTGTACGGAGTTTGTACGTTCTCCCCGCGACTGCGTGGGATTTCTCCGAGCTCTTCGGTTTCCTCCCACACTCCACAGACGTGCAGGTATTTTGTAGGTTCATTGGCTTCAGGTAAAATTGTAAATTGTTCCTCGTGTGTGTGCGTGTGTGCGCGCATTTAGGATATTGTTAGCGCACGTTGATCGCTGGTCGGTGCGGACTCGGTGGGCCGAGGGGCCTGTTTCCGCGCTGTATCTCTAAACTAAACTAACTAGATATGTAAACACACTGCTCAATGCATAACATATATAAAACAAACAAAAAAATAATGCAATACATTTTTAAAAGTGCAAAATAAAAAGTGCGGAATGGCAAGAAGCAGGCAGACGCTGCCCTCCTCTCATGCTGAACTCTCGTGCTCAGTTCTCCCGCAGATGCTGCCTCTCACCTTGAGATTCTCTCCACAATCCCGGATTTGATTGTGGCTCAGGTCCAGTGTCCGTAGCACGTTGAGTAGTCCCTGCCGGGAGCCAGTAAAAAAAATGAATTAAAGTCAAACAGCTCTTCAGACGCAGCGCGGAAACAGGCCCTTCAGCCCACCGGGTCCGTGCCGACCAGCGATCGCCACAGAAGGGTTGCACGGTGGCGGAACGGTTGAGTCGTTGCCTTATAGCGCTAGAGAGCCGGGTTGGATCCCGACTACAGGTGCTGTCTGGAACAGCTTCCTATCACCGACTAGTGAGCAGTCCTGACCTACCATCTGTGTGAGAAAGAACTGCAGATGCTGGATAAAATCGAAGGTAGACACAAAATGCTGGAATAACTCAGCGGGTGAGGCAGCATCAATGGAGAGAAGGAATGGGTGACGTTTCGGGTCGAGAGACCTGAAACGTCACCCATTCCTTCTCTCCATAGATGCTGCCTCACCCACTGAGTTACTTCAGCATTTTGTGTCTACCTTGACCTAGCAGGTAGCGCAGCATCTACCTGATTGTAGACCGTCGCGCTAGCTTTAATCAACTTTCCTGGACTTTATCTTACACCAAATGTTATTCCCTTTATCCCTTTACGAGGAAACACTTTTTCTCAAAGAGAGTTGTGAATCTGTGGAATTCTCTGCCTCAGAGGGCGGTGGAGGCCGGTTCTCTGGATGCTTTCAAGAGAGCTAGATAGGGCTCTTAAAGATAGTGGAGTCAGGGGATATGGGGGAGAAAGCAGGAACGGGGTACTGATTGTGGATGATCAGCCATGATCACATTAAATGGCGGTGCTGGTTCGAAGGGCCGAATGGCCTACTCCTGCACCTATTGTCTATTGTCTATTATGCTGCTGGCCTTGCCCAGGCAGCGCAGTGTAGATGGAGTCGACGGAAGGGAAGCGTAGAAAGAGATTATCACCTCTTCCCCAGCTAACAATGGGCCATTATGGCTCATCTGATGCCGGCCCTGCTTTGTTCTGGCCTTTTCTTACCTCCAGTTCCCTCCCCTCTACTTTCAGTCTGAAGCGGGGCCCCGACCTAAAACGTCACCCATCCCTTTTCTTCAGAGATGCTGCCTGACCCGCTGAGTTACTCCGGCACTTTTGTGTCTAGTGTAGTTTCGTTTCGTTTATTGAGTCAGTCAGTTTAACCAGTCAGCGGAAAGGAAACACATGATTACATTCAATCAAGTCTATCAATAGAAGGGAGGGTGGTTTGTGTGATGGGCTGGGCTGCGTCCACAGCTCTCTGTAATTTCTTGCGGGTCTTGGATGGAGCTGATCCCAAACCGTGCTGCGAAGCATCCCGATAAAATACTTTCTACGGCGCATCTGCAGACGGTGGTGATAGTTGTTGGGGACATGGGCGGCATGGTGGCGCAGCGGAGGAGTTGTTGCCTTACAGATCCAGAGACCCGGGTTCGATCCCGACTACAGGTGCTGTCTGTAACGGAGTTTGTACGTTCTCCCTGTGACCTGCGTGGGTTTTCTCCAAGATCGTTGGTTTCCTCCCACACTCCAAAGACGTACAGGTTTTAAGGTCAATTGGCTTGGCATCAATGTAAAAATGTCCCTAGTGTGTGTAGGATAGTGTTAGTGTGCGGGGATCGCTGGTCGGTGCGGATTCGGTGGGCCGAAGGGCCTGTTTCCGCGCTGTATCTCTAAACTAAACATGCTGAACTTCCTGAGCCTTCTGAGGAAGTAGAGGCAATAGACAACAGGTGCAGGAGTAGGCCATTTGGCCCTTCGAGCCAGCACCGCCATTCAATGTGATCTTGGCTGATCATCCCAATCAGTACCCCGTTCCTGCCTTCTCCCCATATCCCCTGACTCCGCTATTTTTAAGAGCCCTATCTAGCTCTCTCTTGAAAGTATCCAGAGAACCTGCCTCCACCGCCCTCTGAGGCAGAGAACTCCACAGACTCACCACTCTCTGTGAGAAAAAGTGTTTCCTCGTCTCCGTTCTAAATGGCTTACTCCTTATTCTTAAACTGTGGCCCCTGGTTCTGGACTCCCCCAACATCGGGACGTTTAGTTTTGTTTCGAGATCGGGATCGATCCCTGGTCTCCGGCGCTGCATTGGCTGTGGGGCAGCAACTCTACCGCTGCGCCACTGTGCCCGCCGCCACGTTGGGGTGCATACTTGGGGCCAGCCTCAAGGCTGGGGAAGCCGTGCCTTACCAGTGAGCTGTCGAGTGAGGTGATGAAGTTGTTGCTGAAGGTTGAGGGTGTGCAAGTCCAACCAGGGCAGGGCGGAGCTCAGGTCACCACCACACACCGAGATGATCTCCTGTTCGAGAGGGAGAGACAGCGTTAAAACCGGAAAAAACAAGTCAAGTCCAGAGCAAAGATCCTAAGATAGACCACTCCTGCTAAATGCAATGGGCTGACGTGTAGTACACAACGGAGGCCTCTTTTTCATCCATTTCAGTAACCCGACCCGACCTGACTCGCAGTGTAATCAACGTTGCGGGGAACAGTTTGTGTTAATAAATTATAATTCTGAAAATGAGGAGAAGATGTTTATCAAAGAACTTTTATTTTTACGAGGATGTTTCCGTAACCGGCTTCCGTCTCCGCACTGGTTATCTTTGGTGCGGAGACGGAAGCCGGTTACGGAAATGGGGCTGAAAATTACCCATGAATCTGCCCATGACCGTACTACGTCTTTTTCGTCGAGTGATCTATCTTGCTCGCTATAGGATCTTTGGTCAAGAGAGTTTATTGTCATGTGTCCCAGATAGGACAATGAAATTCTTGCTTTGCTTCAGCACAACAGGATATTGTAGTCATAAATACAGATCAGATCAGTGTATCCATGTACCATAGAATATATATATACACACATCAGTAAACAGATAAAGTGCAATAGGCTGTTATAGTTCAGAGTTTGTTTGATGTCGTGTTTAATAGCCTGATGGCTGTGGGGAAGTAGCTGTTCCTGAACCTGGATGTTACAGATTTCAGGCTCCTGTACCTTCTACCCGATGGCAGCGGAGAGATGAGTGTGTGACCAGTATGGTGTGGGTCCTTGATGATGCTGGCAGCGTTTTGAGGCAGCGACTGCGATAGATCCCCTCGATGGTAGGGAGCTCAGAACCGATGATGGACTGGGCAGTGGTTACGGCTTTTTGCAGCCTTTTCTGCTCCTGGACGCTCAGGTTGCCATACCAAACAGGAAGAGCAGCAGGCTACACGGCCCCTCAATCCTGCTGACGGGTGGGCAGGAGCGGGGGGGTAGCCACCCGATAGGCAAAGGGAGATAAAATCAGGAGGCGTGAGACACTAGACAATAGGTGCAGGAGTAGGCCATTCGGCCCTTCGAGCCAGCACCGCCATTCAATGTGATCATGGCTGATCATCCCCAATCAGTACCCCATTCCTGCCTTCTCCCCATATCCCTGACTCCACTATTTTTAAGAGCCCTATCTAGCTCTCTCTTGAAAGTATCCAGAGAACCTGCCTCCACCGCCCCCTGAGGCAGAGAATTCCACAGACTCACAACTCTCTGTGAGAAAAAGTGTTTCATGGCTGATCTGATCTAGACCTCAGTTCCAATTCTCCATTGCCCTCATTCCCCCGATCTTTGACATCAAATATTTATTTATTCAGAACCCTAATATTAGAAACATAGAAACATAGAAAATAGGTGCAGGAGGAGGCCATTCGGACCTTCGAGCCAGCACCGCCATTCATTGTGATCATGGCTGATCGTCCCCTATCAATAACCCGTGCTTGCCTTCTCCCCATATCCCTTCATTCCACCAGCTGCTAGAGCTCTATCTAACTCTCTCTTAAATCCATCCAGTGACTTGGCCTCCACTGCCCTCTGTGGCAGGGAATTCACAAATTCACAACTCTCTGGGTGAAAAGTGTTTCTCACCTCAGTCTTAAATGGCCTCCCCTTTATTCTAAGACTGTGGCCCCCTGGTTCTGGACTCGCCCAACATTGGGAACATTTTTCCTGAGTGACCTGGCTTTAGTCTCAAGAAAGAAGAAAAACAAACGCTGGAGGAACTCAGTGGGTCAGGCAGCATCTGGGGAGGGAACGGACAGATAACGTTTCAGGTCGGATCTGAAGAGGGGTCCTGACCCGCAACGTTCGACTGTCCACCTCTCGCCATGGACGCTGCTTGACCCCGCTGAGTTCCAGCAGCACAGAAAGAATGGGACGACTGGGCTCATATTCACTGGATCAGCCATGGTCACAATGAATGGCGGGGTCAAGGAAAGAGCGTTCACGTGGCGGCCCTGTTTCCACCAATCCTTTCCACCAGCACGCACAAGAAGCGAAAAGACAGGCACCATTGTATGCAGATGCCGAGATGTGTGTTCAGCTCTGGCTGAACAACTTCTAATCTTGTGTGTGGGATCGATAAGAAGAGACAATGAATGGCGGTGCAGGCTCGAAGGGCCAAATGGCCTCCTCCTGCACCGACAGTATTTTCTATGTTGCTATGAATTTAGAAGGATGAGAGGGCATCTCATAGAAACATATACAATTCTTAAGGGATTGGACAGGCTAGATGCAGGAAAAATGTTCCCGATGTTGCAGGAGTCCAGAACCAGATAGTTAAATATAGCTTCTTGGGCTAACGGAATCAAGGGATATGGGGAGAAAGCAGGAACTAATTTTGGATGATCAGCCATGATCATGTTGAATGGCGGTGCTGGCTCGAAGGGCCAAATGGCCTACTCCTGCACCTATTGTCTATGTTTCTATGTTTCGCTCAAGAGGCAAAGAAAATTCACAAAGCAAGACTGGAAAGGATGAGGGGTGATCCTATAGAGGTATATAAAATCATGACAAGAATAGATCGGGTGGACGCACAGAATCTCTTGCCCAGAGTAGGGGACTCGAGAACCAGAGGACATAGGTTTAAGGTGGGGGGAGGGGGGGGGAAGATTTAATAGACACCGGAGGGGTAGAATTTTTTACACAGGGAGCTGAGCGTGTGGAACGGGCTGCTAGAGGAGGTAGTTGAGGCTGGGACTATCGCACCATTGAAGAAACATTTAGACAGGAACATGGATAGGACAGGTTTAGAGGGATATGGACCAAACACAGGCAGATGGGACTAGTGTAGCTGGGACATGTTGGTCAGTGTGGGCAAGGGCCTGTTTCCAAGCTGTATCACTCTATCAGCATCTATCGGTGCTGACATTGAGAGGACTGTTGTTTAGGTTGTTTGCTGGAGAGAGACGCGGCAGACTCACCTCGACAGTGTGGATGCAACGTGAGCACACAAGGATCTCCAGCCTGGTGTAGACCCCCCGCAGCCCTTCCAGGCAGTGAGGGGGAACCTGCTTCAGCTGGAAAACAGCAACGCAGACACGTACTATCACTTATAAACTATCACATAAAGTTCTAAACAATAGACAATAGGTGCAGGAGTAGGCCATTTGGCCCTTCGAGCCAGCACCGCCATTCAATGTGATCATGGCTGATCATCCCCAATCAGTACCCCATTCCTGCCTTCTCCCCATATCCCCTGACTCCGCTATTTTTAAGAGCCCTATCTAGCTCTCTCTTGAAAGTATCCAGAGAACCGGCCTCCACCACCCTCTGAGGCAGAGAATTCCACAAACTCACCACCCTGTGAGAAAAAGTGTTTCCTCGTCTCAGTTCTAAATGGCTTACTCCTTATTCGTAAACCCTGGTTCTGGACTCCCCCAACATCAGGAACATGTTTCCTGCCTCTAGCTTGTCCAAACCCTTAACAATCTTATATGTTTCAATAAGATTCCCTCTCATCCTTCTAAACTCCAGAGTATACAAGCCCAGCTGCTCCATTCTCTCTGCATATGACAGTCCTGCCATCCCGGGAATTAACCTTGTAAACCTACGCTGCACTCCCTCAATAGCAAGAATGTCCTTCCTCAAATTAGGGGACCAAAACTGCACACAATACTCCAGGTGTGATCTCACTAGGGCTCTGTACAACTGCAGAAGGACCTCTTTGCTCCTATATTTGATTCCTCTTGTTATAAAGGCCAACATGCCATTCGCTTTCTTCACTGCCTGCTGTACCTGCATGCTTACTTTCATAGACTGATGTACAAGGACCCCCAGATCCCGTTGTACTTCCCCTTTTCCCAGGAGGGAGGCCAATATAACCTCCGGTGTGAGTGTGAAGGCGCACACCACCAGATTCAGAGACAGTTTCTTCCCGGCTGTTATCAAGCAACTGAACCGTCCTACCACAACCAGAGAACGGTCCTGATGAATATCTACCTCATTGGTGACCCCCGGACTATCCTTGATCGGACTTTGCTGGCTTTACCTTGACTGAACGTTATTCCTTTATCGTGTATCTAGACACTGACAACTTCAGATAGCCCTTGCTTTCCCTCTCTCTCCATCCCCTCCCCCTTCCCAGTTCTCCCACCAGTCTTACTGTCCCCGACTACATTCTATCTTTGTCCCGCCCCCTCCCCTGACCTCAGTCTGAAGAAGGGTCTTGACCCGAAACATCGCCCATTCCTCCTCTCCAGAGATGCTGCCTCACCCACTGAGTTACTCCAGCATTTTGTGTCTACACTCAGTACCCAGGAGTGGAAGGTGTCACTTCGACGAACATACCTCTAAGAATCGGAGGGATTTAAACGCAAAGATCCTCACGGGTGTCTGGAGACTGGGTCCTGGGGGATGCGCCAACTGAAAGACAAACAACGTACCGGTTGTCCATTCACACTCTGCAACTCACATAGTGGATCTCCAAACTGAACCAAACTAAACGCAGTGTGTGCGAGAACGCAACATTCTCCACCACTCGGGCCGGGCCGAGGCCAGGCTGAGGTTCGAGCCTTGGGGTTCCAGATGTGCCAAGGACGGGCCGTGTCGCCGACCAAAGGGGGACCCGGCATGGGTGGGGGGGGGGCCAGGAACAAAGAGATGACCCGGCATTGGTGGGGGGCCGAGATCAAAGGGGAGACAGTGTAGAGGGAGCTTTACTCTGGATCTATGCTTTTTCTTTCTCTTCTTTCTTTTCTTTTCTCTCCTTAATATAGACTCATAGAGTGATACAGTGTGGAAACAGGCCCTTCCGCCGAACTTGCCCACACCGGCAAACAATGTCCCAGCTAGAATAGTCCCACTTGCCTGCGCTTGGTCCATATCCCTCCAAACCTGTCCTATCCATGTACCTGTCTAACTGTTTCTTGAACGTTGGGATAGTCCCAGCCTCAACTACCTCCTCCGACAGCTCGTTCCATACACCCACCACCCACTGTGTGAAAAGGTTACCCCTCAGATTCCTATTAAATCTTTTCCCCTTCACCTTGAACCTATGTCCTCTAGTCCTCGATTCCCCAACTCTGGGCAAGAGTCTCTGTGCATCTACCCGATCTATTCCTCTCATGATTTTGTACACCTTTATAAGATCACCCCTCATCCTCCTGCGCTCCAAGGAATAGAGACCCAGCCTACTCTACCTCTCCCTGTAGCTCACACCCTCTAGTCCTGGCAACATCCTCGTAAATCTTTTCTGAACCCTTTCAAGCTTGACAATATCTTTCCTACAACACGGTGCCCAGAACTGAACACAATATTCTAGATGGGGTCACACCAATGTCTTATACAACTGCAACATGACCTCCCAACTTCTATACTCAATACTCTGACTGATGAAGGCCAAAGTGCCAAAAGCCTTTTTGGCCACTTTTTTCCCCTGAGTTATGCAGTTAAACACAAATACAGAGTAATAACAAAAACAAGACAGCCATTGGCAGTTTACAGACAACAATTATCAGATGACAACGTTGTCAAATTAATCTACAATACACTCTACCCTCCCGCGGCGACCAGTGTTCACGGAAGGCCTCCAAGGTCCCCATGACAATAGACAATAGACAATAGGTGCAGGAGTAGGCCATTCAGCCCTTCGAGCCAGCACCGCCATTCAATGTGATCATGGCTGATCATCCCCAATCAGTACCCCGTTCCTGCCTTCTCCCCATATCCCCTGACTCCGCTATTTTTAAGAGCCCTATCTAGCTCTCTCTTGAAAGCATCCAGAGAACCTGCCTCCACCGCCCTCTGAGGCAGAGAATTCCACAGTATCAATTCCATGGATACGGCGTGTTCCCTCTCCAGGGACACACGGGAACTGGATCTATGCTTCTTCTTCTTCTTGCGAATGAAACATAAACCAAAGGAATAGTTAGATCTCAAGCCGGGTGTTGAGCAGCCAGGTTGTTGTCTCTGTTGGCGTCAATGTATGCCAGGCCCGGAGCTCCATTTGGTGGGTGGTAGAGCGGGCACCCAGAGATGACATGGTTGGCTGTCTGTTGTTCTGCTCCGCATTCACAGGCTGGGCTCTGGCGGAGCCCCCATCCCCACATGCTGCCGTTGAAACGCCATCTATGCTTGGGAGTGTGTGATGGGACATTTCTGGAGGAAGCTTTCCTCTCCATCTAACATGCTATCTGTGCTAGGGGAGTGTGAGGGGACATTGTAGAGGGATCTTTACCCTGTATGTAAAGTGTGCTTGGCAGTATGCAATGGTGTATTTCGTGAGGAAGCTATCTATGCTTGGGAGTGTGTGAGTGGATATTGAAGAGGGAGCTCCACTCTGTATCTAATCCATGTAATTTGGGCTAGGAAGTGCGTGAAGAAACATTACAGAAAGAGCTTCACTCTGTATCTAAACCGTGTTTGTGAGTTTGCGAGCTTGTGAGGGTGGAATGGAGCATTGTGGAGGGAGCTTTAAGGGCCTGTCCCTCTGTACGAGATAATTCAAGAGCTCTCCCGAGTTAAAAAAAAAAATCAAACTCGTGGTAAGTACGTAGAATGTACGTAGTGGCTACGTCGGAGCTCGGAGACCTCTCTTATCGGCTCGTAACGCTAACGGCAGGTACTCGGGAAACGTGGTAAACTCGGGAAGATTTTTCAACATGTTGAAAAATGTCCACGGGAGCCCCGAGTACCTACGAGCGGCCATTACTGTAAATCTCCGAGTTCGAATCAGGGGAAACTCGGGAGAACTCGTGAATTACTTCCTTTCCCAGAGTAAAGGACAGCCCCTTTACTCTGTAACTAACCCGAGCTGGGGTGTGTGTGTGTGTGATAGGTTAGTGTAGAGGGAGCTTCATTGTATCTAGCCCATGGTATCTGTGCTGGGGTGTGTGTGAAGGGACATTGTAGAGGGAGTTTTACTCTGTATCTGTGTTTGGGATGTGTGATTAGACATTGTAGAGGGAGCTTTACTGCGGATCTATGCTTGGGATGTATCTATCCCATGCTTGGGATTGTGTGATGGAACACTGTTAGAGGAGGCTTCACTCTGTATCTAACCCATGTTGTCCCTGCGTGATGAGAGCTTCACTCTCTATTTAACTCTTGCTCTCTGTACCACGGGGTGTGTGAGGGGACATTTCTAGAGGAAGCTATCTGTGAACGGAGTGTGTGATGGCACGTTGTAGATGGAGTTTCAACTGTATCTAACCCGTGCTAGGGTATGTACGATGGGACTTGCAGAGGGAGCTTTACTCTGTATCTGTGCTTACAAGTGTGCAATTAGATATTGTGGAGGGAACCAGTCTGAAGAAGGGTCTCGACCCGAAACGTTGCCCATGCCTTCTCTCCTGAGATGCTGCCTCACCCGCTGAGTTACTCCAGCATTTTGTGTCTACCTTCGATTTAAACCAGCATCTGCAGTTCTTTCTTACACACTCTGTACCTAACCCGTGCAAGGGTGTGTGTGTGTGATGGAGCATTGATGAGGGAGCCTTACTCTGGATCTATGCTTACGAGTGTGCGATTAGATATTCTAGAGGGATCTTTACTCCGTATCTAACCCCTGCTGGTGTGTGAATGATTAGACAGTGTAGAAGGATCTTTACTCTGTATCTAACCTGTGCGAGAGTGTGTATGATGGGACAGTGTAGATAATAGGTGCAGGAGTAGGCCATTCGGCCCTTCGAGCCAGCACCGCCATTCAATGTGATCATGGCTGATCATCCCCAATCAGTACCCCGTTCCTGCCTTCTCCACATATCCCCTGACTCCACTTTCTTAAGAGCCTATCTAGCTCTCTCTTGAAAGCATCCAGAGAACCAGCCTCCACCGCCCTCTGAGGCAGAGAATTCCACAGACTCACCACTCTCTGTGAGAAAAAGTGTTTCCTCATCTCCGTTCTAAATGGCTTACTCCTTATACTTAAACTGTGGCCCCTGGTTCTAGACTCGCCCAACATCGGGAACATGTTTCCTGCCTCTAGCGTGTCCAAGCCCTTAACAATCTTACATGTTTCAATGAGATTCCCTCTCATCCTTCTAAACTCCAGAGTGTACAAGCCCAGCTGCTCCATTCTCTCAGCATATGACAGTCCCGCCATCCCGGGAATTAACCTTGTAAACCTACGCTGCACTCCCTCAATAGCAAGAATGTCCTTCCTCAAATTAGGGGACCAAAACTGCACACGATACTCCAGGTGTGGTCTCACTAGGGCTCTGTACAACTGCAGAAGGACCTCTTTGCTCCTATACTCAACTCCTCTTGTTTCAAGGCCAACATGCCATTCGCTTTCTTCACTGCCTGCTGTACCTGCATGCTTACTTTCATAGACTGATGTACAAGGACCCCCAGATCCCGTTGTACTTCCCCTTTTCCCAACTAGAAGGATCTTTACTCTGTATCTAAAGGGCCTGTCCCATTGGGCGATTTTTTCGACGACTGCCGGCGTCGTATCAGTGTCGCCAAAAGATTTTGAACATTTCAAAATCCAGCAGCGACAAAAAGAAATGTTGCGACACTTGAAAAAACACCGCGCATCAATATGTCATTGCGCCGCGTCACCGCCGCATCACGCCGCAAATTCAGCACGCACGTCACGTCAGTCAATGATGCCGGCAGTCGCCGAAAAAAAATCCCCAAGTGGGACAGGCCCTTAACTCTTGCCATCCACGCCTGGCAGCGCTCGAGTGGGCACTGCAGAGGCATCAGATGGAAATCATTACAAAGATATAGACAATAGGTGCAGGAGTAGGCCATTCGGCCCTTCGAGCCAGTACAGTATTACACAGGTGAAATTCCCAGAGCGTCACAGGGAAAGAGGTGGAATCCCGGTGGAAAGCCCCCAACCCCCCCCCCCCGGCAAAGGCCAACCTACCTTCAGCGAGACGGTTTTTTGCAACACATCGAAGAGGAACTGCACGTCCAGGACGGAGGCGGTGTCGGACGGGTGGGAGGGAAGGGCGACAAAGCCATGCTGGTACTTGCGGGCCAGGAGATGCTGCTCAAAGAGTTGGTGGAGGACCTGCAAGCCAACCGTCAGCAAGGAGAGAGTACTCGTCCCACTCAGCACAGAGTCACCTGGGGAGAAGTCACAGACACACACGGCAGTGACTTTCCTATCCTAGTTCTGCATCAGTGTGTAAGTAGGAACTGCAGACAATAGACAATAGACAATAGGTGCAGGAGTAGGCCATTTGGCCCTTCGAGCCAGCACCGCCATTCACTGTGATCCTGGCTGATCATCCCAATCAGTACCCCGTTCCTGCCTTTCCCCATATCCTTGACTCCGCTATCTTTAAGAGCTCCATCTAACTCTCTCTTGAAAGCATCCAGAGAACCTGCCTCCTCCGCCCTCTGAGGCTAGGATTCCACAGATTCACAACTCTCTGGGGAAAAAGGTTTTTCCTCGTCACGTTCTAAATGGCCTACCCCTTATTCTTAACTGTGGCCCCTGGTTCTGGACTCCCTCAACATCGGGAACATGTTGGCTGCTTTAGACTGCAGATGCTGCTTAACACTGAAGACAGATACAAAACTGCTGCAGTAACTCTGCGGGACAGGCAGCATCTCTGGAGAGAAGGAATGGGTGACGCTTTGGGCCTGAACAAGGGTCTCAACCCAAAAAGTCACCCATTCCTTCCCTCCTGTGATGCTGCCTGTCCCGCTGAGTTACTCCAGCATTTTGTTGTCTATCTTCAATTCTGCCCGCCCAGTTCTGTTTTAGTTTGGTTATCTCCTGTCCCACTTTCCGTACTTCTCACCATAGCCCTTGACACCTTTTCTAATCAAAAATCTGTAAATCGCCCCTTAAAAATACTCATTGACTTGGCCTCTACCACTGACTGTGGCAATGAATTCCACAGATTCACCACCCTCCGACTAGAAATAAATTCCTCATCTCCATTCTATAGGTACACTCTTTTATTCTGAGGATGTACCCTCTGGTCCGTGACTCTCCCACTAGTTGAAACCCTCTCCACATCCACTCTATCCAGGTCTTTCAATATTCGGTAAGTTCAATAAAGCCCCCCTCATCCTTCTAAACTCCAGCGAGTACAGGACCAGTGGGCAAAATACTATTGTCTTCAAACGCTCATCATACATTAAATGCTGCCTAACAAACGGGCTATGTGTTTCCTCTGTAGGAAGGAACTGCAAATGCTGGTCAGGCAGCATCTCTGGAGAAAAGGAATAGGTATAAGAAAGAGCTGCAGATGCAGTTTAAATCGAAGGTAGACACAAAATGCTGGAGTAACTCAGCGGGTGAGGCAGCATCTCTAGAGAGAAGGAATGGGCGACATTTCGGGTCGAGACCTTTCTTCAGACTGATGTCAGGGGAGGGGGGGGGGCAAAGATAGAATGTAGGCGGAGACAATAAGACTGGTGGGAGAACTGGGAAGGGGATGGAGAGAGAGGGAAAGCAAGGGCTATCTGAAGTTAGAGAAGTCAATGTTCATACCGCTAGGGGTGTAAACTACCCAAGCAAAATATGAGGTGCTGTTCCTCCGATTTGCGCTGGGCCTCACTCTGACAATTGGAGGAGGCCCAGGACAGAAAGGTCAGATTGGGAATGGGAGGGGAGTTGAAGTGCTGGGCCACCGGGAGATCAGGTAGGTTAAGAGGGACTGAGAGGAGGTGTTCAGTGAAGCGATCGCCGAGCCTGCGCTTGGTCTCGTCGATGTAGAGATGTTCACACCTGGAACAGCGGATACAGTAGATAAGGTTGGAGGAGGTGCAAGTGAACCTCTGCCTCACCTGGAAAGACTGTTTGGGTCCTTGGATGGAGTCGACGGGGGAGGTAAAGGGACAGGTGTAGCATCTCCTGCGGTTGCAGGGGAAAGTACCCGGGGAGGGGGGGTGGTTTGGGTGGGAAGGGACGAGTTGCCCAGGGAGTTACGGAGGGAACGGTCTCTGCGGAAAGCAGAAAGGGGTGGAGATGGGAAGATGTGGCCAGTGGTGGGATGCCGTTAGAGGTGGCGAAAATGTTGGAGGATTATATGCTGGAGGCGACGGCTGATGGGGTGGAAGGTGAGGACAAGGGGAACTCTGTCCTTGTTATGAATGGGGGGAGGGGGAGTAAGAGCGGAGCTGCGGGATATCGAGGGGACCCTAGTGAGATACCTAGGAATAGGAAATCGTTTGCGTCAAGACACTTCTTCAGACAGGCCAAGTTATTCCGGTCTGGAGAAGGTTATCGACCCAAAAAGCCACATATTCCGTTTCTCCGGAGATGCTGCCTGAGCCGCCATGTTACTTCAACATTTTGTGTCTGAAGTGTTTCCTTTTTTGTTTTCAAATTTTCAGCATCTGGAGCTTTTATTTGTCATTTTCACAAATCAGACTCACCGTAGTTTCGGAGCAGCTTCGTCAAGCTTTGCACAAACACCTCCTCCCCTGCTCTAGATGCCATGGTCTAGGAGAAAGGCGACAAACAAATTAGAACACTCGCTGCATTCTTCACACAAGCATCTTAAAATGGTCGCCGGGACCGCCCTCCGTTGGACGGCGCCAGCAGACAAGGGAGCGTGAGATGTCGGATGAGAGAAGGGAGGGTGAACTGGGGTGATGCCTCCAGCGTCAAGTTGGGAAAAGGGGAAGTACAACGGGATCTGGGGGTCCTTGTACATCAGCTATGAAAGTAAGCATGCAGGTACAGCAGGCAGTGAAGAAAGCGAATGGCATGTTGGCCTTTATAACAAGAGGAATCGACGATAGGAGCAAAGAGGTCCTTCTGCAGTTGTACAGGGCCCTAGTGAGACCACACCTGGAGTATTGTGTGCAGTTTTGGTCCCCTAATTTGAGGAAGGACATTCTTGCTATTGAGGGAGTGCAGCGTAGGTTCACAAAGTTAATTCCCGGGATGGCGGGACTGTCATATGCTGAGAGAATGGAGTGGCTGGGCTTGTACACTCTGGAGTTTAGAAGGATGAGAGGGCATCTCATTGAAACATATAAGATTGTTAAGGGCTAGGGCACGCTAGAGGCAGGAAACATGTTCCCGGTGTTGTGGGAGTCCAGAATCAGGGACCACAGTTTACGAATAATGGG
>JAXLNO010005328.1:20000-43406 GCA_038087875.1 Malacoraja senta | reverse complement strand
CCTCCCTCCCTCTCTCCCTCCATCCCTCCCTCACCTCCCTCCCTCTCTCCCTCCCTAACTCCATCCCTCCCTCCCTCTACATCGGGCGAGTAGGGGCGATATTTTAGGAGGTTTTACGAATAAACTCTGATCTCTTAAATCCTTTACTGAGTTTTAACTAGATGTCCTAATGATTTTAACTGTATGTGTGTGTGTGTATGTGTATTAGATAATAGACAATAGACAATAGGTGCAGGAATAGGCCATTTGGCCCTTCGAGCCAGCACCGCCATTCAATGTGATCATGGCTGATCTTCCCCAATCAGTTACCCGTTCCTACCTTCTCCCCATATCCCCTGACTCCGCTATTTGTAAGAGCCCCATCGAGCTCTCTCTTGAAAGTATCCGGAGAACCTGCCTCCACCGCCCTCTGAGGGAGATAATTCCACAGACTCACCACACTCTGTGAGAAAAAGTGTTTCCTCGTCTCTGTTCTAAATGGCTTCCTCCTTATTCTTAAACTGTGGCCCCTGGTTCTGGACTCCCCCAACATCGGGAACATGTCTCCTGCCTCTAGCGTGTCCAAGCCCTTAACAATCTTATATGTTTCAATGAGATATCCTCTCATCCTTCTAAACTCCAGAGTGTAGAAGCCCAGCTGCTCCATTCTCTCAGCATATGACTGTCCCGCCATCCCGGGAAATAACCTTGTAAACCTACGCTGCACTCCCTCAATAGCAAGAATGTTATATAAGAATAGCAAGAACAGTCACAGAGTGATACAACGTGGAAACAGGCCCTTCGGCCCAACTTGCCCACACCGGCCAACATACCACATCTACACTAGCCCAACCTGCCAATGTGTGGCCCATATCCCTACAAATTGACAAATTGGGAGTATAAAGATGGAGTTTAAGGGGAAGTGAGTACAGGAAAAGTTACAAAAGACTCCCGAATTAATGGGAAGGAAAGTTCGAGAAGGGATAAGAGAGTAAGGTCAGGGCCAATAGTGACCGATGTGAGAGGGCAGGTGAATACCGAAGTTAAGTTGTTGTATATGAATGCGCGAGGTAAAAGAAATAAAGTGGATGAGCTTGAGGCTCAGTTAGAAATTGGCAAGTATGATGTTGTTAGATTCACAGAGACGTGGCTGCAAGTTGAATCAAGAGTTAAAATTGGCATGTAATGCTCCAGTGGTTATGGGAGATTTCCACATGCAGATAGAATGGGAAAATCAGGTTGGTTCTGGACCCCAACAAAGGGAGTTTGTGGAGTGTCTCCGAGCTGTATTCATAGAGCAGCTTGTACTGGAGCCTACCAGGGAGAAGACAATTCTCGATTTAGTGTTGTGTAATGACCTGGATTTGATAAGGGAACTCAAGGTAAAGTAGCCATGAGGAGGGAGTGACCATAATATGATAAGTTTTAATAGTAAGATTAAACGAGAACTTACCAGTTTGAAGTTTGATCTTTATTTTATGAGGAGTAACGTTGAGGGATTACGTGAAGAAGACCCCGTCCAGCCGCACACGCGTCAATCTTTCAAAGCAGCGGAGTGACAATCACAGACGATAATTACTGAAGTATGATAGTAAGATGCATAAAGACTTAGAACTACCAGCTTGATCCTTTTATGAGGGTGGGAGCGGAGGGCACGTAATCCCTCAACGTTACTCCTCATAAAATAAAGATCAAACTTCAAACTGGTAAGTTCTCGTTTAATCTTACTATTTTACTTCGGAGTCACGTGAGTGACTACGTGAAGATTTCAAAGCTCTGTGATTTCACACCGTGGATTAAAATCCAGGTGCTCACTGCACCGATTGATTCTATTTGAGTAAGCACAATCAAGAATGCATAACCACAACATTAAATGTAATCAGTTAATGATTCTATTTATTTTAACAAAAGTAACAAATTAGGCCCATTCATTATAATGGGGGATTTAATACTGAATCCAGCACGGCATCACTAAACACCCTGAGATCTTTAATCTCCTTATGGTAATACTTTTGAAACATCTGTACACTTGCCCATCCTGCGGCCGTGAGGATAAGGTCTATTGGCACATCTGAATCCCTGGCCGCCGATGTTGATGCCGCCCTGGGTGAATGAGATCTAAATTTATCAGTATCAATACCTGAATAAATCAACACCTGTTTCAACAATCTTGAAATTGTCTGTGTTGACACTTTCTTATGAGGCTTTTTATGACTAATAAAAAATGCCAATTCTGTGCCTCTTAAGATTCTGGTTGTTTCCATGTAACATCTTACATATGTTACTACACATAGCCGTGGATCCGTAGGATATGTTGAAAACTCCAACTTACATCCCGTGAACCCAGGTCTACTTTGCTTCAGTAAATCATAGACATAGAATGTAACGGCATTTGCCCCTACCTTCATTATGTCAATTCTTAGTTTCTGTAATGTTTGAACTCTCGGAGCTGAAACTAATGCCATGGGCATAACCAATTTCATGGTGATGTTGGCTAATGACAGAGTTTCAATAGGATTCCAATCCCTCAGCAGCATCAGTACATCTTTTACATTCCAGATTTCTGTATACCTAGGTTTAGGAGGATTGGAGTTGAAAATTCCTTTCATAAACCTACAGACCCAAGGATGTGATCCTATTGGATTTTGTTCTGATTCACTGCTTAAATATGCAGAGAGTGCACTTCGTGCAGTATTGATTGCACTATAACTTAATTTTAATTTGTAGTATAGAGTTTAAAGAAACTCTATTACATCTGAAATTTCTGCTGTGTTATATGCAATATTCTTTCCTGAACAAAACACCTCCCATTTCTATATATAGGAAATGTACTGCTTCTGGGTACTATTCCTCCAGGCTGCTGTCATAACATCCACCGTACGATCTGATAATCCTTTTACAAGATATGGCCTTCTTAGAATCTGCAAATCAACAAACCAATACAATCATGTAAAGGATGTGGTTCATCAGTTACAGGGTGTACAAGCAGTTTTATCTGCTTTGGAATAATCATAAGGTTTTTATTTTTTATTTTTCATCTTTAACACCAGTGGGTACCATAGCTGTGCAGGCCAATCTGGTACTATCAAAATCCCCGAGGCTGAGTCTTGTTTAATTTACTGTATGCATCTGTTGATTAAACAAAATGGTGGAAATGCATACAGAAACATACCACCCCAATGTAGCGAGAAAACATCCACCACTACTGCACCAGGATCAGGTTCCCACGACACATACTTAGGCAATTGGTGGTTCAGTCTTGATGCAAACAAATCAATCTCTGGCATCCCAAATTGTGTTATAATTTGTGTGAATATATCCATTCTGTATTATTATTAAATTTACGTGATCTTTGGTCTGCAATTATATTACATTTTACTGGTAAATATATTGCTTACAGCCAAATTTTCCTGGCAATACACCAGGTCCAAATTTAATTTGCCAATCTATCACATGATTCTGATTTAATACCACCCATGTGATTTATGTATGCTACAGCTGTAGTATTGTCAACCTGTACCTGAACATGCACATTTCGCATATTAGTGCAATAAGCTTTAAAGCCATAAAATGCTCCTAACAGCTCTAGGTAATTGATCCCCTCATTTTCCAGCAAAGGTACTTCATTCACATTCCACCTACGTCCACAGCTGGAAATTATGTTAGTCGCGCCCCATCCAAGAGCACTTACATCAGTCTGTAGAATGACGGAAGGTGTTTCTACCCGAACTTTTCTGGAAGCATTGGAGACATTGTTAATCCACCATATTCTTTCTGTAATGGATCCAATTGTCAATTTCATGGGCCTGCCAAAATGCCCTGTATTCATTTTTAATGCTTGTACCTTAGCCCTCTGCAAACATTGATAATGCAATGGTGCAAACCTGACAGCTGGAAACCCAGCAATTAATTTGCCAGCAAGCTTGCCACTTCTCTAATTGAAGGTGTGTCCTCGTTTATGAGTTTGATGCAACCTTCAATTAACTGCAGCCTTTTCTCTTTTGGCAAAGTGATTACCATGTGTTCAGAGTTAATTGTGAACCCTAGGTAATCAATCTTTTTGCTTGGTAACAATTTAGATTATTGTAGGTGAATAATGAAACCCATTTTCTCAAAATTGTACTTAGATTCTAGATACTGACAATTTTGCAGTAGCCAAAGTGTACCCTACAATCAGAATATCGTCTAAATAAACCATTAATACATGGCCCTCAGCTCTTAGCAGAGCTAAACATTGGTTTGAGTAATTTAGTGAATAATCTTGGTGCTGTAGTCAGGCCATTTGGGCAATGCTTTAAATTGCCATAACTGACTCATCCATCTAAATTTCATATTTCTTTGATCATTACCATGCATTGCCACAGACTAATATGCATTTTGCAGATCTATGCTTGCCATGTAGCAATTCTTTGTAACCAGCTGAATGGCATTAGTAAATGTTTCCATTTTGAAATGTTTCTATTGTACATAAAGGTTAAGATTTGTCAGATCCGAAATGGTTCTACATCCACCATCCTTCTTTTTTTTTTTTCCCTAGGAGAATATTTGACACAAACTGATGGTGTTGTTCTACTGACATTTCTATTACCCCTTTTCTGCATAAAATGTTTCAATTCTCGCTTGATCAACTTATTCTCTTCCTTTGAGAAAATCCGTGACCAGTTTGAATTATGCTGAATTGGAGGATTCAAACGTGGAGAGAACTCAATTTTGAATCCTACCATGCTACATAGAATAAATGAATCATTTGTTATTGATTGCCATTCTTTTAGGAAGAATCGTAACCTTCCCCCTATTTGTGAGTTGTGAAACATTTGTTGTGTTTCTTACCAGACCAAGCCCCCCTACCTCGGGGTTTGCCACCGGCAATTGTTGTCCCCTTCTAGTAGACACATTGTAACCTCCATGTATCCTCGGTGCAGCACGTCAACGTGTATACGAGAATGATAGGATTGTTCCTTCTCCAGCACCAGCATTTCGCCTGTAGGGATACTGCCTTCGCACCGCTCTGCTCAGCAAAGGTGATCCTTTAGTTTCTTTGCTAGATTTCTCCAAAAAGCAGATTTAGGCATTTGTATATTGGATGGCTTGCAGAGCCTGCATACTTAGGATGAATATTTGGTCTTTAGAGATTAGAGATTAGAGATTCCTTTATTTGTCATTCAGACCTTTCGGTCTGAACGAAATTTCGTTGCCTGCAGTCATACATATAATAATAAATAACAAAACACACAATAAACACAAATTAACATCCACCACAGTGAGTTCACCAGGCACCTCCTCACTGTGATGGAGGCAAAAGTCTTAAAGTCTCTGTCTCTTCCCGCTTTGTTCTGCCTCTGCGCTGAGGCGATCCAGGCTTCTGATGTTGTGACCCCGCCGGGTGATGGTAAGTCAATCCCGCGGCTGAATCCGTGCTCCGTGACGGGCCGGTTCAAACTCCGCGGCCCGGGGTGGCCGAAGCTGCCGAAGCTGCCGCCCTCCAGTCCAGCAGACGCAGCTGTAGTTGCGGGAGCTCCAGAAAAACAGGTCACGAACCTGTGACCTGCGCGCTCCCGACGATGTCGTCCACCGGGCCCGCGGATTTGGGATTTTTACGAATACAATTTATTTCAAAGTGCGCACTACACATGAGTGCTAAGGCATTTTGTTGTGAATCCAATATAAAATCTTTATCCAAACCACTGGCAACGCTGTAATGCCTGACCCCAGCAATTTCAGCACTTGTGTAATTTCAATTCTTGTGAGCGTAAACCACTGCTCAAATAACCCATATCAAGTTATTCACTGCTGGAACTGCTACAATTTTCCAGGGTCTCATATTTTTTGATAGTCTCATCCATAGTTAATTCCTGGGCTGATGGGAGAGTAGATAATTTATAGTCATAGCTATTTCCTCTCTCAAAGGTTCCCCTGTTACTCTGGGAACAGCAAACTTTTGTGCCAGCCTTGGAACATTTTAGCTCTGATAATGGGCTCTGGTCCTCATATAAATCATCATCTAAATCTAGATATTCATTTGTATGTTGGGTAATTTCTGGCTCCGTTTCAGGTAAGTCTCTGCCAGATTCCCCCTGCGCGGGCTCTCTTGTGGGCCCACGGATAGGCAGCCCTGCTTCAGGTGCTGCTGGCGCTGGCTCATTTCTAGGGCAACGCTTCATTATTTTTACTCTTTATATTGTCGGTGCTGGCACATTTGTCATTGCACGTCTGTGCTGCCTTTTGTTCAGGCATTTCTAGTACTGGCTCTCCAATAGGCCAACACATATATTGCCTTTTTTCTGGCATTTTTGGGGCACTGGCTCTCCTGTAGGCCAACCTCTTTAATGTTTCTGCACAGGCATTTCTGATAGCTCTCTTGTAGGCCACCCTTGTGCCTGTCCCATCCAAGGCACCCCCTGTGCTATACTTCATTGGCCAACACCGACTTAAATCCTTCTGTGGGGGTTCTTTATAAATCACCTGCCCCATAAGGAGTTCTAAAGTTTTGACCCATGCAGTGTAATACTCTTTCCTGCCTGAAGAGGGTATAGCAGAGGGAGGAGCTACACCCGAGCGGTAGGAGTTAAAAATGAGCGCGGGGCTTGTTCCTTACAGAGGCCCGAGAGCCGTTGGAGAGGTCGCAGAGGGAGGAGCTACACCCGAGCGGTAGGAGATAAAGAACGTTGCGGAAATCTGTAACGTTCCAAGTTCCACTTCAAAAACAAGTGGGTTTGAGGAAGCCGCTGATTGGTGGAAGCAGACAAGAGGGAGCAGCTGATTGGGAGTCAGATCCCTGCTGATTGTACTGTATTGTAGCAGCTTGTTTTGTATTGTATCCAAGGGTAAGGGGAGTATGAGGGCCCAGGGCAGTTTACTGTTCTGGATGTCAGATGTATTGTATCCAGGGTAAGGGGAGTATGAGGCCCAGGGCAGTTTGTTGTTCTGGATGTCAGATGTATTGTATCCAGGGTAAGGGGAGTATGAGGGCCCAGGGCAGTTTACTGTTCTGGATGTCAGATGTATTGTATCCAGGGTAAGGGGAGTATGAGGGCCCAGGGCAGTTTACTGTTCTGGATGTCAGATGTATTGTATCCAGGGTAAGGGGAGTATGAGGGCCCAGGGCAGTTTGTTGTTCTGGATGTCAGATGTATTGTATCCAGGGTAAGGGGAGTATGAGGGCCAGGGCAGTTTACTGTTCTGGATGTCAGATGTATTGTATCCAGGGTAAGGGGAGTATGAGGGCCCAGGGCAGTTTACTGTTCTGGATGTCAGATGTATTGTATCCAGGGTAAGGGGAGTATGAGGGCCCAGGGCAGTTTACTGTTCTGGATGTCAGATGTATTGTATCCAGGGTAAGGGGAGTATGAGGGCCCAGGGCAGTTTACTGTTCTGGATGTCAGATGTATTGTATCCAGGGTAAGGGGAGTATGAGGGCCAGGGCAGTTTACTGTTCTGGATGTCAGATGTATTGTATCCAGGGTAAGGGGAGTATGAGGCCCAGGGCAGTTTACTGTTCTGGATGTCAGATGTATTGTATCCATGGTAAGGGGAGTATGAGGGCCCAGGGCAGTTTACTGTTCTGGATGTCAGATGTATTGTATCCAGGGTAAGGGGAGTATGAGGGCCCAGGGGCAGTTTACTGTTCTGGATGTCAGATGTATTGTATCCAGGGTAAGGGGAGTATGAGGGCCAGGGCAGTTTACTGTTCTGGATGTCAGATGTATTGTATCCAGGGTAAGGGGAGTATGAGGGCCCAGGGCAGTTTACTGTTCTGGATGTCAGATGTATTGTATCCAGGGTAAGGGGAGTATGAGGGCCCAGGGCAGTTTACTGTTCTGGATGTCAGATGTATTGTATCCAGGGTAAGGGGAGTATGAGGGCCAGGGCAGTTTACTGTTCTGGATGTCAGATGTATTGTATCCAGGGTAAGGGGGAGTATGAGGGCCAGGGCAGTTTACTGTTCTGGATGTCAGATGTATTGTATCCAGGGTAAGGTGGGAGTATGAGGGCCCAGGGCAGTTTACTGTTCTGGATGTCAGATGTATTGTATCCAGGGTACAGGAGGAGTATGAGTGCCAGGGCAGTTTACTGCTCTGGATGTCAGATGTGGGAAGTCATGGAGTCTGATAGCCCTCCAGACGTCCACATCTGCGCCAGGTGTATCGAGATGGGGCTCCTAATGGACCGTATTAGGAACCTGGAGCAGCAGCTCGATGACCTCCGTCTGGTCAGGGAGAGCGAGGAAGTCATTGAGAGGAGTTACAGGGATGTGGTCACTCCAACACCACAGGAGGCAGGCAAGTGGATCACGGTTGGGAGAGGCAAGGGGCACAGGCAGGGACTAGAGAGTACCCCGGTGGCTGTACACCTTGACAATAAGTACTCCTGTTTCAGCACTGTTGGGGTGGACAGCCTACCTGGGGGTAGCGACAGCGGCCGGGCCTCCGGTATAGAGACCGGTCCTGTTGCTCAGAAGGGTAAGGAAAAGAAGAGGAGGGCAATACTAATAGGGGACTCTATAGTTAGGGGGTCAGACAGGCGATTCTGTGGACGCAGTTGGGAGACCCGGATGGTAGTTTGCCTCCCTGGTGCCAGGGTCTGTGATGTGTCTCAACGTGTCCAAGATATCCTGAAAGGGCAGGGAGAGGAGCCCGAGGTCGTGATACATATAGGTACCAATGACATAGTTAAAAAAAGAGAAGAGGTCCTGAAAGGAGAATTTAGGGAGTTAGGAGGGGAGTTAAAGAGAAGGACAGCAAAGGTAACAATCTCAGGATTACTGCCTGTGCCACGCGACAGTGAGAGTAGGAATGGAGCGAGGTGGAGGATAAATGCGTGGCTGAAGGACTGGTGCAGAAGGCAGGGATTCAAATTTCTGGATCATTGGGACCTCTTTTGTGGAAGGTTCGACCTGTACAAAAAGGATGGGTTGCACTTGAACCTGAGGGGGACCGATATCCTGGCGGGGAGATCTGCAAAGGCTACTGGGGAGACTTTAAACTAGAATGGTTGGGGGGAGGGACTCAAATAGAGAATGCTATTAGACAGTGTGTGAGGCAGGAGGCAGAGAAGGAAAGCACTCAGACCCAACATGTAGGGGGGAAAGAAGAAAACAATAATAAACAGAGAATAAGAGGCGTTCTTAAATGGGTGAGCAGAGAAACAGAGGGGTGTAAAATGCAGGCGGAAGCAATAGGTAGCAAGGTGAAAAGTAAAAGTGGTAGGCAGACAAATCCAGGGCAAAAATCAAAAAGAGCCACTTTTCAACATAATTGTATAAGGGGTAAGAGCGTTGTAAAAACAAGCCTGAAGGCTTTGTGTCTCAATGCAAGGAGCATTCGTAAAAAGGTGGATGAGTTGAACGTGCAGATAGCAATTAATGATTATGATATAGTTGGGATCACGGAGACATGGCTCCAGGGTGACCAAGGCTGGGAGCTGAACATCCAGGGATATTCAATATTCAGGAGGGATAGAGAGAAAGGAAAAGGAGGTGGGTAGCGTTGCTGGTTAGAGAGGAGATTAACGCAGTGGAAAGGAAGGACATTAGCTTGGAGGATGTGGAATCGGTATGGGTAGAGCTGTGAAACACTAAGGGGCAGAAAACGCTGGTGGGTGTTGTGTACAGGCCGCCTAGCAGTAGTAGTGAAGTTGGGGATGGCATCAAACAGGAAATTAGAAATGCGTGCAACAAAGGCAAAACAGTTATAATGGGTGACTTCAATCTGCATATAGATTGGGTGAATCAACTTGGCAGGGGTGCTGAGGAAGCGGATTTCTTGGAATGTATGAGGGATAGTTATCTAAGCCAACATGCAGATGAACCAACGAGAGAGCAGGCTATTCTAGACTGGGTATTGAGTAATGAGGAAGGGTTAGTTAGCAGTCTTGTTGTGCGTGCCCCCTTGGGCAAGAGTGACCATAATATGGTTGAGTTCTTCATTAGGATGGAGAGTGACATTGTTAATTCAGAAACAACGGTTCTGAACTTAAAGAAAGGTAACTTTGAGGGTATGAGACGTGAATTGGCCAAGATTGACTGGCAATTAATTCTAAAAGGGTTGACGGTGGATATGCAATGGAAGGCATTTAAAGACTGCATGGATGAACTACAAAAATTGTTCCTCCCAGTTTGGCAAAAGAATAAATCAGAGAAGGTAGTGCATCCGTGGATAACAAGGGAAATCAGGGATAGTATCAAAGCAAAAGATGATGCGTACAAATTAGCCAGAAAAAGCAGCATACCAGAGGACTGGGAGAAATTCAGAGACCAGCAGAGGAGGACAAAGGGCTTAATTAGGAAAGGGAAAATAGATTATGAAAGGAAACTGGCAGGGAACATAAAAACTGACTGCAAAAGTTTTTTATAGATTTGTGAAGAGAAAGAGATTAGTTAAAACAAATGTAGGTCCCTTGCAGTCAGAAACAGGTGAATTGATCATGGGGAACAAGGATATGGCGGACCAATTGAATAACTACTTTGGTTCCGTCTTCACTAAGGAAGACATAAATAATCTGCCGGAAATAGCAGGGGGCCGCGGGTCAAAGGAGATGGAGGAACTGAGTGAAATCCAGGTTAGTCGGGAAGTGGTGTTGGGTAAATTGAATGGATTAAAGGCCGATAAATCACCAGGGCCAGATAGGCTGCATCCCAGAGTACTTAAGGAAGTAGCTCCAGAAATAGTGGATGCATTAGTGATAATTTTTCAAAACTCTTTAGATACTGGAGTAGTTCCTGAGGATTGGAGGGTAGCAAACGTAACCCTACTTTTTAAGAAGGGAGGGAGAGAGAAAACGGGGAATTACAGACCAGTTAGTCTAACATCGGTAGTGGGGAAACTGCTAGAGTCAGTTATTAAAGATGGGATAGCAGCACATTTGGAAAGTGGTGAAATCATTGGACAAAGTCAGCATGGATTTACGAAAGGTAAATCGTGTCTGACGAATCTTATAGAATTTTTCGAGGATGTAACTAGTAGAGTGGATAGGGGAGAACCAGTGGATGTGTTGTATCTGGACTTTCAGAAGGCTTTCGACAAGGTACCACATAAGAGATTAGGATACAAACTTAAATCACACGGTATTGGGGGTTCAGTATTGATGTGGATAGAGAACTGGCTGGCAAACAGGAAGCAAAGAGTAGGAGTAAACGGGTCCTTTTCACAATGGCAGGCAGTGACTAGTGGGGTACCGCAAGGCTCAGTGCTGGGCCCCAGCTATTTACAATTTATATTAATGATCTGGACGAGGGAATTGAAAGCAACATCTCCAAGTTTGCGGATGACACTAAGCTGGGGGGCAGTGTTAGCTGTGAGGAGGATGCTAGGAGACTGCAAGGTGACTTGGTTAGGCTGGGTGAGTGGGCAAATGTTTGGCAGATGCAGTATAATGTGGATAAATGTGAGGTTATCCACTTTGGTGGCAAAAACGGGAAGGCAGACTATTATCTAAATGGTGGCCGATTAGGAAATGGGGAGATGCAGCGAGACCTGGGTGTCATGGTACACCAGTCATTGAAAGTAGGCATGCAGGTGCAGCAGGCAGTGAAGAAAGCGAATGGTATGTTGGCCTTCATAGCAAGAGGATTTGAGTATAGGAGCAGGGAGGTTCTACTGCAGTTGTACAGGGTCTTGGTGAGACCACACCTGGAGTATTGCGTACAGTTTTGGTCTCCAAATCTGAGGAAGGACATTATAGCCATAGAGGGAGTGCAAAGAAGGTTCACCAGACTGATTCCTGGGATGTCAGGACTTTCATATGAAGAGAGACTGGATAGACTTGGCTTATACTCGCTAGAATTGAGGAGATTGAGAGGGGATCTTATAGAAACGTACAAAATTCTTATGGGGTTGGACAGGCTAGATGCAGGAAGATTGTTCCCGATGTTGGGGAAGTCCAGGACAAGGGGTCACAGCTTAAGGATAAGGGGGAAATCCTTTAAGACCGAGATGAGGAAAAACGTTTTCACACAGAGAGTGGTGAATCTCTGGAACTCTCTGCCACAGAGGGTAGTTGAGGCCAGTTCATTGGCTATATTTAAGAGGGAGTTAGATGTGGCCCTTGTGGCTAAAGGGATCAGGGGGTATGGAGAGAAGGCAGGTACGGGATACTGAGTTGGATGATCAGCCATGATTATATTGAATGGCGGTGCAGGCTCGAAGGGCCAAATGGCCTACTCCTGCACCTATTTTCTATGTTTCTATGTTTCTATACCTCCGGGTCTGACTCATCCGAGTCTACAGGTCGGGCCGTTTTTGTTTTTGTTTTTTTTCCTTGCGCCCTGCCGCCGGCGGTTTAACGGCACACTCGATCACAACGGGAGTTAATGGCTTCGCTGCCACTGACTCCCCTGACTGACGCCCGCTACCCTTAGGACCCTGGGGTTTTACTACGGTGCGTCCCTGGCCGCCTCTCCTTCCCGTTTCTCCATAATAAATTTGTGTGGAGCTCCACCGACAAGTCCGAACGGGAAAAGGAAACGCTCCTGTAAGTGAAAGTAACCCACTTACCTTTCCGACTTTTCTTTTGCTTTTACTCACCGGTCGGAGGAGCACCTGCTCCTCCACACACGGTCATGAACGCTATGCGTCTGATCGATATGACGCGAGTGCGACTGGACGGGGTCTTCTTCACGTAGTCACTCACGTGACTCCGAAGTAAAATCTACAATTTGAGAGGGAGAGGGGAAAATCAGAAGTGTCAGTATGATAGTTGACCAAAGGGGACTATGGAGGCATTGAGAGAGGAGCTGGCCAAAGTTGACTGGAAAGAGACCCCAGCAGGGATGACAGTGGAACAACAATAGCAGGTATTTCTGGGAATAATACAGAAGGTGCAGGATCAGTTCATTCCAAAGAGGAAGAAAGATTCCATGGGGAGTAAGAGGGAGGGAGTAAATGGGACCGTGGCTGACAAGGGAAGTCGAGGACAGTATAAAATTAAAATATAAGTATAACATAGCAAAAATGAGTGAGAAGCCAGAGGATTGGGGAACTATCAAAGAGCAACAGAAGATAACTAAAAAGGCAATACTGGGAGAAAAGATGAGGTACGAAGGAAAGCTAGCCAAGAATATAAAGGAGGATAGTAAAAGCTTCTTAAGGAATGTGAAGAGGAAAAAATTAGATAAGACCAAAGTTGGACTCTTGAAAACAGAAACAGGTGAATTTATTATGGGGAACAAGGAAATGACAGACGAGTTGAACAGGTACTTTGGATCTGTCTTCACTAAGGAAGACACAAACAATCTCCCAGATGTACTAGTGGCCAGAAGACCAAGGGTGACAGAGGAACTGAAGGAAATACACATTAGGCAGGAAATGCTGTTGTGTAGGCAGAAGGCTGATAGATCCCAGGGCCTGATGGTCTGCATCCCAGGGTACTTAATGAGGTGGCGCTGGAAATCGTGGACGCATTGGTGATCGTTTTATAGACAATAGGTGCAGGAGACCATTCGGCCCTTCGAGCCAGCACCACCATTCAATGCAACAAGAGGAGTTGAGTAGAGGAGCAAAGAGGTCCTTCTGCAGTTGTCTAGGGCCCGAGTGAGACCACACCTGGAGTATTATGTGTGGTTTTGGTCTCCAGATTTGAGGATGGACATTCTTGCTATTGAGGGAGTGCAGGGTAGTTTCACCTGGTTAATTCCCGGGAAGGCGGGACTGTCATATGTTGATAGAATGGAGCGGCTGGGCTTGTATACTCTGGAATTTAGAAGGATGCGAGGGGATCTTATTGAAACATATAAAATTATTAAGGATTTGGACACGCTAGAGAGAGGAAACATGTTTCCGATGTTGGGGGAGTCCAGAACCAGAGGCCACAGTTTAAGAATAAGAGGTAAGCCATTTAGAATGGAGATGAGGAAATACTTTTTCACTCAGAGAGTGTGAGTCTGTGGAATTCTCTGCCTCAGAAGGCTGTGGAGGTCGGTTCTCTGGATGCTTTCAAGAGAGAGTTGGATAGAGCTCTTAAAGATAGCGGAATCAGGGGATATGGGGAGAAGGCAGGAACGGGGAACTGGTTGTGGATGATCAACCATGATCACATTGAATGGCGGTGCTGGCTCGAAGGGCCGAATGGCCTGCTCCTGCACCTATTGTCTATTGTCTATTGGCCCAATGGTCTGCATCCCAGGGTACTTAAGGAAGAGGCACTAGAAATCGTGGACGCATTGGTGATCATTTTCCAATGTTCTATAGATTCAGGATCGGTTTCTGTGGATTGGAGGGTAGCTAATGTTATCCCACTTTCTAAGAAAGGAGGGAGAGAGAAAACAGGGAATTATAGACCAGTTAGCCTGACATCGGTGGTGGGGAAGATGTGGTCAATTATAAAAGATGAAATAGCGGCACATTTGGATATCAGTACCAGGATCGATCCGAGTCAGCATGGAATTACAAAGCGTAGACTGATTGACTAATTTTCTGGAATTTTTTGAGGATGTAACTAGGAAAATGGACAAGGGTGAGCCAGTGGATGTAGTGTACCTGGACTTTCAGAAAGCCTTTAATAAGGTCCCACATAGGAGATTAGTGGGCAAAATTGGAGCACATGGTATTGGGGGTAGGGTACTGACATGGATGGAAAATTTGTTGGCAGACAGGAAGTGTAAGGAGTGAAAACAGGACAAAGGGAATGGAGTTCAAAGAAAATGTAGAATAGACCATTGTTGGACAGATCAATGCGAGGCCACCATCGACTCCACAGTCAAAAAGACCCAACAGAGGATGTACTTCCTGCGGCAGCTGAGATAACACAATCTGCCACAGGCAATGATGGTCCAGTTTTATACTGCCATCGTAGAGTCTGTCCTCACCTTCTCCATCACGGTCTGTGTATCCGCTGGTGCTCCCGCAGCCCCCGTACGCTCTTGAAACGCTTGCCGCAGTGGTAGCAGCCACTCGCCGGCGTGGGCCCGCCGGTGCTGCTGCAACCCCCGCGAGCTGTCAAACGCCTCACCGCAGTACGGGCAGTCGTAGGGCTGGCCACTGGTGTGCAAGGGCTGGTGAGACAGGGTGTGGGAGGGCATGGCAAAGCGCTCTCCACACTGGAAGGGACGGTCGCCGGCGTGCACCTGCAGGTGGGACAGCAGCCCGGTGGAGCGGGTGAAGCAGTTGCCGCACTGGGCGCAGGTGAAGGGGCACTCGCCGGTGTGGATATGCTCGTGATCCAGGGGTTGTTGCAGCCGGTGAAGTCGTTGCCGCAGTCGCTGCAGGTGTAGGGCCGCTCCCCGGTGTGCACGCGCCGCCTGTGCACCTTCAGCTCCTGTGACGACTTGAAGCCTTTGCCGCAGTCGGAGCAGGTGAAAGACCGCTCGCTGCTGTGCACCCGCCGGTGCCGCCACAGCCCCGACAACTGGACAAAGCTCTTGCCGCAGGCGGAGCAGCCAAACGGATTCTCGCCCGTGTGCACCCGCCGGTGGATCTTCAGGTCCTGCGCCCTCTTGAAGTCCTTGCCGCAGTCGTGGCAGCCAAAGGGCCTGGGGAAGGGATGGTCACTGGCGTGCACCTGCTGGTGGGCCAGTAGATAGGTGGAGCGGGTGAAGCGCTTGCCGCACTGGGCGCAGGTGTAGGGGAGCTCGCCGGTGTGGGTGTGCCAGTGCTCCAACAACCTGGCGGAACGGATGAAGCTCTTGCCGCAGTCGCTGCAGGTGTAGGGCCGCTCCCCGGTGTGCAGGCGCCTGTGCATCTTCAGTTCTGGCGACGACTTTAAGCTTTTGCTGCAGTCGGAGCAGGTGAAGGACCGCTCACCGCTGTGCACCCGCCGGTGCCGTCCTAGCCCCGACAACCCGGTAAAGCTCTTGCCGCAGTCGGAGCAGCCATAGGGCCTCTCGCCGGTGTGCACCGGCCGGTGGATCTTCAGGTCATTCGTCGTCTTGAAGCCCTTGCCGCAGTCGGAGCAGGTGAGTGGCTTCTTGTCGGAGCAGGTGAAGGCCTTCTCGCCGGAGTGCACGTGGTTGTGCCGCAGTAGGTTGTCGTAGCGGGTGAAGCTCTTGCCGCACACCGAGCAGTTGAAGTGGTGTTCTCCCATGTGCACCCGCCGGTGGGTCTCCAGCAGGCTCGGGTACTGCCAGGCCTTGCCACACACGTCACACTCATATCGCTTCTCCTTGTTGTGCCCCGTCATGTGGTCCTCCATCGAAGCTCAGCCCTTCGAAGCTCAGCCCGCACACCGAGCAGATGGGGGGCTCACTGGCAACCCTGGCCGCCCTCAGTGGCCGCTCACGTGCCCGTCTCCCAGTCCACAGCAACGGCTCCTAAATCCTGCAGGAGGGGAACACAGAGGGTCAACAAGCTGGCAAACAGGACATTACTAACACATTAGACAATAGACAATAGGTGCAGGAGTAGGCCATTTGGCCCTTCGAGCCAGCACCGCCATTCATAGAAACATAGAAAATAGGTGCAGGATTAGGCCATTCGGCCCCTCGAGCCTGCACCGCCATTCAATATGATCATGGCTGATCATCCAACTAAGTATCCTGTACCTGCTTTCTCTCCATACCCCCTGATCCCTTTAGCCACAAGGGCCACATCTAACTCCCTCTTAAATATAGCCAATGAACTGGCCTCAACTACCTTCTGTGGCAGAGAATTCCACAGATTCACCACTCTCTGTGTAAAAAATGTTTTTCTCATCTCAGTCCTAAAAGATTTCCCCTTTATTCTTAAACTGTGACCCCTTGTTCTGGACTTCCCCAACATCGGGAACAATCTTCCTGCGTCTAGCCTGTCCAACCCCTCAAGAATTTTGTAAGGTTCTACAAGATCCCCCCTCAATCTTCTAAATTCTAGCGAGTACAAGCCGAGTCTATCCAGTCTTTCTTCATATGAAAGTCCTGACATCCCTGACATAAGACTGTGGGGGGCCAATTAACAGAATGTTCTCAAGACAAACTTACACATAGCTCCGAGGGTGAACAATGGGGCAGATTATTATCTCAATGGGGTTAGGTTAGGCAAGGGGGTGTACAGCGAGACCTGGGTGTCCTTGTACACCGGTCACTGAAAGTTGGCGTGCAGGTACAGCAGGCAGTGAAGAAAGCTAATGGAATGTTGGCCTTCATAACAAGAGGATTTCAGTATAGGAGTAAAGAGGTTCTTCTGCAGTTGTATAGGGCTCTGGTGAGACCACATCTGGAGTATTGTGTACAGTTTTGGTCTCCTAATTTGAGGAAGGACTGTGATTGAGGCAGTGCAGCGTAGGTTCACGAGCTTGATCCCTGGGATGGCCGGACTGTCATATGAGGAAAGATTGAAAAGACTGGGCTTGTATTCACTGGAGTTTAGAAGGATGAGTGGATATCTTATAGAAACATATAACATCATAAAAGGACTGGACAAGCTAGATGCAGGAAAAAAATTCCCAATGTTGGGCGAGTCCAGAACCAGGGGCCACACACAGTCTTAGAATAAAGGGGAGGCCATTTAAGACTGAGGTGAGAAAAAACTTTTTCAACCAGAGAGTTGTGAATTTGTGGAATTCCCTGCCACAGAGGGCAGTGGAGGCCAAGTCACTGGATGGATTTAAGAGAGAGTTAGATAGAGCTCTAGGGGCTAGTGGAGTCAACGGATATGGGGAGAAGGCAGGCACGTGTTATTGATAGGGGACGATCAGCCATGATCACAATGAATGGCAGTGTTGGCTCGAAGGGCCAAATGGCCTCCTCCTGCACTTATTGTCTATGTTTCTATGTTTCTATGTATTGCTGCGCCTATATATCAATTAATTTAAGAGAGTATTTCTCCCTCTGTGATGTGTATATCTGGGACACATAGAGACTGAAAGAAACACTTCAATGGTCAGGGATATTTAAAAATGAACAACCTATTTGACAGGCAGTTATATTATTTTAAATATATATTATTTTGTTGTTTACTCTGCACCTTTGAGAAAATTAGACACCTATTGATGTTTAATTCCTGGGATTTCCAGGCTGTAGTTCAGTTTGAGGACAGTGAAGCAAGCACCTGTTGGACACTTGCGAGGGAGATGACCGATGGGCCTCCGTTGTTAGTAACACCACCACCCAATATAGTGTCGCCACTGTTGTGCAGTCAGTTGTGTGTTCGCTGTGTGGCTACAACTGGGGAGGCCGATGACAGACAGAGCACATTTGAGATTACAGGTAGACAAAAATGCTGGAGAAACTCAGCGGGTGCAGCAGCATAGAAACATAGAAACATAGAAACATAGAAAATAGGTGCAGGAGTAGGCCATTCGGCCCCTCGAGCCTGCACCGCCATTCAATATGATCATGGCTGATCATCCAACTCAATATCCTGTACCTGCCTTCTCTCCATATCCCCTGATCCCTTTAGCCACAAGGGCCACATCTAACTCCCTCTTAAATATAGCCAATGAACTGGCCTCAACTACCTTCTGTGGCAGAGAATTCCACAGATTCACCACTCTCTGTGTAAAAAATGTTTTTCTTATCTCAGTCCTAAAAGATTTCCCGTTTATCCTTAAACTGTGACCCCTTGTCCTGGACCTCCCCAACATCGGGAACAATCTTCCTGCATCTAGCCTGTCCAAACCCTTAAGAATTTTGTAAGTTTCTATAAGATCCCCCCTCAGTCTTCAAAAATTCCAGCGAGTACAAGCCGAGTCTATCCAGTCTTTCTTCATATGAAAGTCCTGACATCCCAGGAATCAGTCTGGTGAACCTTCTCTGTACTCCCTCTATGGCAAGAATGTCTTTCCTCAGATTAGGAGACCAAATCTGTACGCAATACTCCAGGTGTGGTCTCATCTATGGAGCGAAGGAAATAGGCAACGTTTCGGGCCGAAACCCTTCTTCAGACTGATAGGGGGTGGGGGGAGAAGAAAGGAAAAAGGAGGAGGAGGAGCCTGAGGGCTGAGGGAGAGCTGGGAAGGGGAGGAGACAGCAAGGGCTAACAAAATTGGGAGAATTCAATGTTCATGCCCCCCAGGATGCAGACTCACCAAGCGGAATATGAGGTGCTGTTCCTCCAATTTCCGGTGTTGCTCGCTCTGGTCATGGAGGAGACCCAGGACAGAAAGGTCGGGATGTCAAGTTGGTTATTGCGGACCAAGCGGAGGTGTTCGGCGAAACGATCGCCAAGCCTCCGCTTACAGAACCGGTGATTCCAGTGGTGTGTCAAATGATCATGCAAACAGCATGGAAACAGGCCCTTCGGCCCGACTCATCGATGCAGATCGAGATGTCTATCTACATTAATCTCATTCGCTTGTATTTGTTCCATTCATACCCATATCCCTGATATATGATGAAATAATGGATTGACTGGGGTAATATGCACTGGAATTTGGAAGGATGAGAGGCCATCTGTTCGAAACATATAAAATTCTTAAAGGATTGGGCAGGCAAGATGCGGAATAATGTTCCAGATGTTGGGGGAGTCCAGAACCAGGAGGTCACAGTTTAAGAATAAGGGGTAGGCGATTTAAGACTGAGGGTGGAACTGAGAATTGGGAAAGGTGTAGCAACAATTATAGGGGTGTATTATAGACCGCCAGATGGGGAGCGAGAATTGGAAGAGCAAATATGTAAGGAGATAGCAGATATTAGTAGTAAGCACAAGGTAGTGATTGTGGGAGATTTCAATTTTCCACACATAGACTGGGAAACACATTCTGTAAAAGGGCTGGATGGTTTGGAGTTTGTAAAATGTGTGCAGGATAGTTTTTTTCAGCAATACATAGAGGTACCTACTAGAGAAGGGGCAGTGCTGGACCTCCTGTTAGGAAATGAGACAGGGCAGGTGGCGGAGGTATGCGTCGGGGAGCACTTCGGGTACAGTGATCACAATACGATTAGTTTCAATATAATTATGGAGAGGGTCAGAACTGGACTTAGGGTTGAGATTTTTGATTGGAGAAAGGCTAACTTTGAGGAGATGCGAAAGGATTTAAAAGGAGTGAATTGGGACATGTTGTTTTATGGGAAGGATGTAGAAGAGAAATGGAGGACATTTAAGGGTGAAATTTTAAGAGTACAGAATCTTTATGTCCCTGTTCAGTTGAAAGGAAATAGTAAAAATTGGAAAGAGCCATGGTTTTTAAGGGAAATTGGACACTTGGTTCGGAAAAAGAGAGAGATCTACAATAATTATAGGCAGCATGGAGTAAATGAGGTGCTTGAGGAGTATAAAGAATGCAAAAAGAATATTAAGAAAGAAATTAGAAAAGCTAAAAGAAGATATGAGGTTGCTTTGGCAAGTAAGGTGAAAGTAAATCCAAAGGGTTTCTACAGCTATATTAATAGCAAAAGGATAACAAGGAATACAATTGGTCCATTAGAGAGTCAGAGTGGACAGCTATCTGCAGAGCCAAAAGAGATGGGGGAGATATTGAACAATTTCTTTTCTTCGGTATTCACCAAGGAGAAGGATATGGAATTATGTGAGGTAAGGGAAACAAGCAGAGTAGCAATGGAAACTGTGAGATTCAAAGAAGAGGAGGTGCGGACACTTTTGAAAAATATGGAAACGGATAAGTCTCCAGGTCATGACAGGATATTCCCTAGGACATTGAGGGAAGTTAGTGTAGAAATAGCAGGGGCTATGACAGAAATATTTCAAATGTCATTAGAAACGGGAATAGTGCCGGAGGATTGGCGTACTGCGCATGTTGTTCCGTTGTTTAAAAAGGGTTCTAAGAGTAAACCTAACAATTATAGACCTGTTAGTTTGACGTCAGTGGTGGGCAAATTAATGGAAAGGATACTTAAAGATAATATATATAAGCATCTGGATAAGCAGGGTCTGATTAGGAACAGTCAACATGGATTTGTGCCTGGAAGGTCATGCTTGACTAATCTTCTTGAATTTTTCGAAGAGGTTACCAGGGAAATTGATGAGGGTAAAGCAGTGGATGTTGTATATATGGACTTCAGTAAGGCGTTTGACAAGGTTCCTCATGGAAGGTTGGTTAAGAAGATTCAATTGTTTGGTATTAATGGTGGAGTAGCAAGATGGATTCAACAGTGGCTGAATGGGAGATGCCAGGGAGTAATGGTGGATGGCTATTTGTCAGGTTGGAGGCCGGTGACTAGTGGGGTGCCTCAGGGTTCTGTGTTGGGTCCACTGTTGTTTGTCATGTACATCAATGATCTGGATGATGGTGTGGAAAATTGGATTAGTAAGTATGCAGATGATACTAAGATAGGTGGTGTTGTGGATAATGAAGTAGATTTTCGAAGTCTACAGAGAGATTTATGCCATTTGGAAGAGTGGGCTGAAAGATGGCAGATGGAGTTTAATGCTGACAAATGTGAGGTGCTACATCTCGGCAGGACAAATCAAAATAGGACGTACATGGTAAATGGTAGCGAATTGAGGAATGCAGTTGAACAGAGGGATCTAGGAATAACTGTGCATAGTTCCCTGAAGGTGGAATCTCATGTAGTTAGGGTGGTAAAGAAAGCTTTTGGTGTGCTGGCCTTTATAAATCAGAGCATTGAATACAGAAGTTGGGATGTAATGTTAAAATTGTACAAGGCCTTGGTGAGGCCAATTCTGGAGTATGGAGTACAATTTTGGTCGCCTAATTTTAGGAAGGATGTCAACAAAATAGAGAGAGTACAGAGGAGATTTACTAGAATGTTGCCTGGGTTTCACCAACTAAGTTACAGAGAAAGGTTGAACAAGTTAGGTCTTTATTCTTTGGAGCGCAGAAGGTTAAGAGGGGACTTGATAGAGGTCATTAAAATTATCAGCGGGTTAGACAGAGTGGACGTGGATAAGCTTTTCCCATTGAGAGTAGGGAAGATTCAAACAAGGGGACATGACTTGAGAATTAAGGGACAGAAGTTTAGGGGGAACATTAGGGGGAACTTCTTTATTCAGAGAGTGGTAGCTGTGCGGAATGAGCTTCCAGTGGTAGTGGTGGAGGCAGGTTCGATGTTATCCTTTAAAAATAGATTGGATGGGTATATGGACGGGAAAGGAATGGAGGGTTATGGTCTGAGTGCAGGTAGATGGGACTAGGGGGAAGTTTAATAAAAAAAAAAAGAAAAAAAATGTTCGTCACGGACTTGAAGGGCCGAGATGGCCTGTTTCCGTGCTGTTATTGTTATACACCAGTGATTGAAAGTAGGCATGCAGGTGCAGCAGGCAGTGAAGAAAGCGAATGGTATGTTAGCATTCATAGCAATAGGATTTGAGTTTAGGAGCAGGGAGGTTCCACTGCAGTTGTACAGGGTCTTGATGAGACCACACATGGAGAATTGCGTACAGTTTTGGTCTCCTAATCTGAGGAAATACATTCTTTCCATCGAGGGAGTACAGAGAAGGTTCACCAGACTGATTCCTGGGATGGCAGGACTTTCATAAGAAGAAAGACTGGATAGACTCGGCTTGTACTCGCTAGAATTTAGAAGATTGAGGGGGGATCATATAGAAACTTACAAAATTCTTAAAGTGTTGGACAGGCTAGATGCAGGAAGATTGTTCCCGATGTTGGGGAAGTCCAGAACAAGGGGTCACACAGTTTAAGGATAAGGGGGAAGTCTTTCAGGACCGAGATGAGAAAAAACATATTTCACACAGAGAGTGGTGAATCTGTGGAATTCTCTGCCACAGAAGGTAGTTGAGGCCAGTTCATTGGCTATATTTAAGAGGGAGTTAGATGTGGCCCTTGTGGCTAAATGGATCAGGGGGTATGGAGAGAAGGCAGGTACAGGATACTGAGATGGATGATCAGCCATGATTGTATTGAATGGCGGTGCAGGCTCGAAGGGCCGAATGGCCTCCTCCTGCACCTATTTTCTATGTTTCTATATTTGTTTATATTTCTTCCTCTCACATGCAGTATATGAGATTATCTGGCCTCGAAGGCAGGCATAAAGAGCCTCCCAGGTCGTCGCTAAGTGCATGTCCAGAATATTATTAATTTCCATAAAGGTGTCTATTTGTTGAGAAATATATATTTTGAGGGACTCCCTAGATAGCAACGGAGGATCAACCTGCCAAGTGCGTCGAGGTCTCGGGCAGTCCAGGCAGCCTATATCTCGTTGCACAGGGCTGTGGTAAAAAATAACAATACTTTCTCTCTTCTTAATGATGTTCCAAACAGTTGATTTTGGTAAGCCTAAGGTTTGGCTGATGTCTCGAACAGTTTTATTCTTGTTTCTCAGTCTCATAATGGCTTCTTTGACTTTCATTGGCACAACTTTGGTCCTCATGTTGATAAACAGCAATAAAAGTTTCCAAAGGTGATGGAAAGACTAGAGGAAAGACTAGGTGCTGAAAGCTCTCTTATACCTGCATTAAGTCAAGTCAAGTCACATTTATTTATATAGCACATTTAAAAAACAACTCTCCTTGGCCAAAGTGCTTTTGTTATAAGAATAGTATAAACAAACAAACTACATACATATATACATATAGCCCTCGCTCAGAGGACGTCAAGAAAGGCTTGGGAGTATAGATAAGTTTTTAGTCTTGACTTAAAGGA
>JAXLNO010005328.1:0-12500 GCA_038087875.1 Malacoraja senta | reverse complement strand
AGAGCTAACAATACATACACAAACTGTTTACAGCGCCCCCTCAGAGGGCCTCAAAAACGCTATTGGGTAGAAATAGGTGTTGAGCCTCGATTTAAAGAAGTCGATGGCGGGGATAGTTCTGATGAGGAGACGGATGCTGTTCCACAGTCTTGGTGCTGCAACCGCAAAAGCGTGGTCGCCCCTGAGTTTAAACCTAGACCGCGAGATAGTCAGTAGCCCCAAGTCGGCCGACCTGAGGGACCTGGAGGTAGAATGGTGGGTTAGAAGATGTTTGATACAGGAGGGGGCAAGCCCGTTAGGATGATTGGACGGGTGCATTTATAGGAAAGGTTAAAATCAATGTCGGGGAATCGCGGGCAAATCGGACTCGCGTTGACGGCGCATCTCGGTTAGCAGAGACGAATTGAGACAAAGTGACAGATTCAGTGATGTATGATTCTATAACTTCTACGAGTGATGGTTCAAATGGCCATTGCAAGCTGTTCCGTGCGAGTATGTGCGTAGTGGAGATTCTGAGCAGTTGAGTGGGAATATTGGGAGGACAAACACTGATGGGAGCTAATGTACGTTGAACTATCGGCGTGGATCAGAGGGTCACGGACGTACAAGTGCACGAATTGCACTCACTGGGAATTTAACCGCGTTCATCAGCTCAGCCCTGAATTTACTCTGGGTCACCACGTAAATACACGTGTTGGTGCAGGTACTGAGCAGCTGTAAGAAGCCCGACGTGATCCATGTCATATAGTAATAACCGGTGGGGGTGTAGTCAACTCGCACCTTCCCAATACGCGTAAAGATGATAAATATGGCCTGTGTTGCCCACAGCAGGACGAAAGTGCCCGTGATACTGAAGAGTAAAACGATGGATTTCCTGCGGTTCTCCATCTCCGGGTCCTTGTCATTCTCTCCGTTGCTTTTTCCCCGGAGCCCCCTGCGGACTCTGCTGGCCGCTACAATCCGCCTGACCGTCAGCACATTGAGCAGAAGGATCAGAAAGAACGGGATACAAGGGGTTAGAACGCGGTGTGTGACATCATATGCGATCCATGCAGACGACGTATGGAAGGTGGGTTTGATGATGCAATCCAAGTGAAGATTATCAAACACGTAGCCAGGTTGTAACGTAAAACACCAGGGGACGTTCTCTAAACAGCCCAGCACGCTCACTGCCCCGATAATCACAGCCGCCGTTCTCTCAGTGCAATATCTTGTTTTCAGCTTCTCATAACAAATAGCCACAAACCGATCGAAGGTGAAGGCGACCGTCAGCCAGACAGAGACCGCGGTGGTTGCAAAGACCAGGAATGTGATAGTCGTGCACACGGGAGTAATGTTCAGCAAAGAATACGGGAAGTGAACTAGAATAGTCTTACGGAGAAACGGATCTGTAATGCCGACCAGGAGATCAGACGCTGCCATGGCCACCAGGTAGACAGTGATGCATTTGGAGAGACCGCATTTACCTCGACAGAGAATCACAATCGCCAACAAGTTCACTGTGAGAGAGAGAAGAGATATTACTGACATAAGGCCCGCACAAAAGTATCTGAGAGACATTGTCTGATTGGAAGGTTTTCAAACTTCAAATTTGGTTGACCAAATGACCTTTAGCCAAGACCACGTTCAGAGACTACAGCCTTTGGACCACGGTGTCCACGCACCTCATCAAACACCAATGTATATTACGTTCACAGCATTTAATACTGCCCATATTCTTATGAACTGTCTCCAGATTGTAGCATCCATCTACACTGTCCCATGGACAGTAGTTACAGAAACCATTAATAGGCAGGTCAATTGCATGTGGGAGGTAACATGCGCACAGCCAAGATTAGCGTGGAGTCGGAGGACGAACGATGAAACATTGCTCATAAAGCACGGGATGGTGCAGATTGACCCTGCGTCTCCGGAACTGTGTGACACCGGCAGTCAGGCAAGGAAATCGCTATCAAAACATGGGGGTGGGGGGGACGGTAACATCGGAAGCTGACCTGGTTGGTGACCGACTCCGAACTTCAGCAACAGCAGCTTCGTCCGCCTCGAATGGTGGGGCTTGAATCCGCCCGATCGCAGGGCCTTTCGTCGGCCGGCGGGGGCTTCAACATGGGGAGCCTCGATCGCCTAGATGCAGCAGGTTGATTTTAAGACGCGCTGGGCGGTGAAAGGCCCCGCGAACTGAGCGATTCAGCCCTTAGAAACCGTCTGATAAATTCCGGATTACGAAAGTAGGTGGGATTGTCCCCCACCTCTCAAAGCAACGGGGGGGGGGGGGTTGCTCCCGTCCCTCCCCAGAATTTCCGCCATGTAGGTGGTACTGACTGTGGCAAGGTGGCGAGCATGTACAGATACATCTGCGGATATAAATTCGAATTTCGCTAAAGAGCCAACTATAGATAAACATAATAAAATAACAATATTGGAATTTAATTAAATAAAATATTATCAGCAAAAGTTATAAAATTATTTCAAATTACAAAACAGGAACATTTTGAATTTGGTGATAAACCGCATAACCTTTTGGGACGTCAATTGAAAAAACGGGAAAAAGATCATACGATCTTAAAGATTAAATCAGATAAAGTTGAATTGTTAACACTGCCTAATGATATTAAGAAAAGATTTGCTCAATTGTATCAAAATGTATATACATCTAAAACGTCAGCAGACAGTACTAAAGTTATAGAGTTCTTGGATAACTGTAATCTCCCAAAACTTAACCTGATCGAACAAGAGGAATTAGGAGCACAAATCTCAATTAAGGAAATAGAAGAAACAATAAACTCACTAAAGGATGGAAAAACACCAGGACCAGATGGATTTAGTAATGAATTTTATAAAAGATTTTATGAGATAATTTCACCACGTTTACATAAAATGTATACATATGCTTTCAAAGAAGAAACATTACCAGACACATTAGCGGAATCAACGATTACACTTATACCTAAAAAAGATAAAGATTTAGAAGACCCTGGTTCATACCGAGCCATTGCGCTGTTAAACACAGATCAAAAAATACTAGCAAAAACATTAGCTAGAAGATTAAGTAAATATGTTAGTAAATTCATCAATGCGGATCAAACGGGGTTTATACCCAAGAGCTATTCATGCAATAATCTGAGACGTCTGTTTAATATAACGCATTCATATCAAACTGAAGATCAATTATTTCATTGGACGCAGAAAAAGCATTCGATCAAGTTGAATCGCACTACCTTGTTAAAGTATTGCAAAAATTTCAAATGGGACAGAATTTTATCTCATGGGTAAAACTATTATATGAAAGGCCCACTGCTAGAATATTAACTGATAACATGTTGTCCCCGAAATTTCAATTATCAAGGGGCAATAGACAGGGATGCTCACTATCACCTCTGCTATTTGTCTTGTAATAGAACCTCTAGCTGAAAGCATTAGAACACATCCGAATATCCATGGTTATAATACAAAATACTCAAATAATAAAATATCATTATACGCAGATGATGTACTATTATACATCACAAAATCACAAATCAGTATACCAAATATATTAAATCTAATAGAGGAATTTGGATCCTTTTCAGGAAATAGAATAAATTGCAATAAAAGTGAAATTATGACGATAAAACCTCAAGACTAAACACACCTGTGAAAATTCCCTTTTAAAATTGGTACAGAAAAAAAAAATATTTGGGAATTGAAATTTCCAGAAAATATAAATCTTTATTTAATGCAAACTATATGCCCCTACTTAATAAATTAAACGCCCTGATTAAATTTTCGAAAACTCTTCCGATGTCTTTAATAGGCCGAATAAATGCTATAAAAATGATGTTTCTACCACAAATTTTATATCTATTCCAATTAATATAAATATACTTACCAAAAAAGTTTTTTTAAAAACTGGATTCCGATATCACAAATTTTATATGGGACTATATATCCCATATAATTCAAAGACATTTGTGCAAACCTAGAGAATTTGGTGGATTAACACTCCCTAATTTTTGTATTATAATTTGGCAGCAAATGTCAAAAATGTGATTCACCTGTTGGACAACTCTGCCCAGCGGCTGGATTGGATAGTAATGGAGAGAGAGGATTGCTCCCCTTTTAATATAGGAGCGATCCTTCTCTCACGAATAAAACTGAATAATACAATATACAGTAAAAAATCCAATTATTCATAGTACAATTAGAATTTCGAATCAAATAAAATTAACCCTAAAATTTAAGAAACCTATCGCTTCTCTCCCCATAGTTAATAATAGGTCGTTTAAACCATCTATTATAGATAAATCATTAACACACTGGGAAAGAATAGGAATTAAAACGTTTGGAGACATGTATGAAAATGGAAATCTGAGAAGTAATCAATATTTTAAATATTTTCAAATCCGTGATTATTTGAAAAAATATACACAAGAATATCAAAATTTGTCTCCAGACCTATTAGACGAAGCAATGAATATGAAGGCGGAATCAACTAATTTAATATCGTACTTGTATAATATCATTGTAATTATCGAAATACCATCATCCGATAGAATTAGAAGAGATTGGGAACAAGAACTAGCTATAAAAATCTCGAAAGAGAGTTGGGATAAACACTTGCTATATGTGCACAAATGCTCGATCAATGTAAGACATATTCTAATCAAATTTAAAACTTCACATAGACTATATTACCCAAAAACTAAAATAAGTAATTTTTTCCAAATGTCTCCCCCATCTGTGATAAATGTCTATCCCAAGAAGCAACTATAGCACATTACTTTGTTTTTTGTATGAAAATCCAAAAAATTTGGAATTAAATTTTTATAAAATTATTTAAAAGAAAACTGAAACCGAACGCAGAATTGATTATTTTTGGAACAATGGAAGCCAGCTTTGAGCTGACTTCGTTCCAAAAGATCTTCCTTAATTACGGCTTAATAATGGCAAAAAAACTTATACTTAAATTCTGGAAAAACGCTCCCACACCAACGATAAAAATGTGGATTTCAAATATGTTCGAAATGTTACACCTAGAAGACGTGAGATTCCCCCTAGCAGGCAAATCAGACCATTTCCAAAAGATTTGGTCTCCATTTATCGACTTATTACAAGCATAGGGTGCAACATAATTTTGAAAGTAAATGGTTTCAGGACCCGGTGAGGGGTGTGTAAAGATACGAAGTAGGAACATCCCTTTTATCTTATTTTACTTTCTTATATCTTCTGTTTTCTATTTTTCGCTTTATTTTTCTTTGGTTTTCTTTTTAACTCTTTCTCGTGTTTTACGTTTTTACGGGTTTCTCCTGATCACTCTTTCACGCACTTACTATCTTATCTAACTCTCTCTATTCTTCTGCTTATTAAAGTTTAAAACAAGAAGTGGTACAGGAAATGTATTATATTATTTTGGGCTTATATCACTACTTCTAATAAATAAAATATTTAAAGAAAAAAATAATCGAATTTACAGATCGTCCGAAGGAGAAGATATCAAAATACATAACATTAACTGATATAAAATTACGTGACAGCATCTGTTTACATCTGAGTTAACATCTGAGTTTACATCATAGTAAAGTCGTGACACCTTCATAGAGTCAGATCCCAGTTCTTGACATTCACTTGCTTTATCTCATGAGCTGTAGCATTACAGGTCTAACGCGGGATTACGCTTCACGCAGCGACGAGTGCAGAAAATATATCGATTATATATTCAGTTAAGCAGGTTTGTCCGATTGGGAACACATGTCATTTCACTAACACGTTTCAGACTCTCCACAAAAGGAACCCAAGTTGCCATTCTCACAGCTCCTGACCAACATACCAGGGTGTGATTATCTGATACCTGCTCGCTGGTCAGGGCTCTGGCCGGCGCAATCAGTACAGACAGTGATCCAGGCCAGGATAAACAACGGGCATGACGTACACATTGCGGCAGTTCCAGTAGGAACATGGATGTCTAACCAAATTAAACAAGTGAATTATTGAAACACAAACAATGTTTGTTTAACGTCGGCACCGCCGGAGTTTACGGAATGTCTCACAGCCAATGCGCGTACATGAAAATCAGAGACAAACCAAATTACCGGAAACAGCGACAGCCGCTATTGTAGGGTAATATATATTTTCAATTCGATAGCTCAATGGATATCCCATAGCTGGAAGACACAATTATCTCCTGTGGCTCCGTCAGTCCGTCATCGCTGTAGCTCTGTGGCGATGCCTTCTGGTGGGCACCGAGATATATAGAGCGATAGGTCTCCAGCGACATGACCTCATACCTGCTGATTGACATTAGTGACACTCACGGAACAAACACCTTGCGCCACAGCCATTAACTCCACCATGGGGGATGACAAGCGAATAATTTAAAGATCGAGTAAAAAAACAACACGAAGCGAGTCGCTGATAAACAGAGTCTGAAGAATGGTCGCTATCCGAAACGTCACCTATACACGTTCTCCAAAAATGTTGCTTGACCCTCTGTTACACCAGCACTTTGTGTATTTTTCACTGAAAACAGCAATTTATGCTTTCCAATGAAAGAATGGTCCATGACACTGTGTTATTTCATTTAATGTTGATTTGGATGGACATCTCCAGTGAACCCATCTACCATTCCAGTTTTGTTTTTTCCCCCCCAAAATAAATCATCATTCATACCATGACATCACTGATATTGCAAGACAGATACTGAAATATTCATAGAAGCATAGAAACATAGACAATAGGTACAGGAGGAGGCCATTCGGCCCTTCGAGCAAGCACCGCCATTCATCGTGATCATGGCTGATCGTCCCGAATCACTAACCCGTGCCTGCCTTCTCCCCATATCCCTTGATTCCACTGGCCCCTGGACCACTATTTAACTCTCTCTTAAATCCATCCGGTGATATGGCCTCCACTGCCCTCTGTGGCAGGGAATTCCACAAATTCACAACTCTCTGGGTGAAAAAGTTTTTTTCTCACGTCAGTCTTAAATGGCCTCGCCTTTATTCTAAGATTGCGGCCCTTGGTTCTGGACTCGCCGAACATTGGGAACATTTTTTCCTGCATCTAGGTTGTCCAGTCCTTTTATAATTTTATATGTTTCTATAAGACATTTCTGTCTCTTTTGCTCAGTCGGACCGTGCACAATCTGACCGTGTGCTATGTTTCGCTCAATGATGGCTTCCCTCCGTATTCTCCACCCCCCTCCCCCCCAAGCACACTGTGAGACATGGCATGTGTAATTTCAGTGTGATTTGGTTTAAGTTAGATACAGCGTGGGAAAGAGGATCTTCGGCCACTCAGAGGAAACTCACGCGGTCACAGGGCGAATGTGCACACTTACACACAGACAGCAGACGAGGGCAGGATAGAACCCTGGTCTCTGGCGTTTTGTAGCAGTAGTGCAACCAATGTGCCGCCCTTGGTGTGATACAGCGTGGAAACAGGCACTTCGGCCCAACGTTCAAACCGACCAACGTGTCCCAGTTGCACTAGTCCCTGGCGTCTGGTCCATATCCCTCCAAACCCGTCCTATCGGGGTAAACTTGTAGCGGTTTCTTAAACGTTGTGATAGTCCCAACCTTAACTATCTCCTCTGGCAGCTAGTTCCATACACCCACCACCCTCTGTGTGGAAACGTTACTCATAGCTTCCTATTAACTCTTTTTTTTCCTTCACCTTGCATCAACGTCGTCTGGTCAGGCAAACGTCTCCGTTGCCATGCTGTGAAAACGGAGAGGATGAGAAGGAGTTTTCCCCCCAGAGGCCATTAGGACTGTAAACTCCTATCTCACCAGGGACTAACTTTACTGAACCATTTTACTGTTGTGTGGTGTCTTTTTAAAAATAACTTTTTTTTTCTTCTTTTCCTCCCACAAATATGTAATATGTGAATATGTGATTCTGTCCATTCTGTTTTGTAGTTTTTTGCACAATCCGCGAGCATTGCCACTTTCCATGTCACTGCACATCTCGTATGTGTATGTGACGAATAAACTTGACTTGACTTGACTTGACTTGGTCCTCGATTCACCTACTCTGACCAATCTATAGGGAGGTTGCACGGCAGTCGAGGTCACGACCCGTGACCTGTACTGTTGCCACGCAAAGCCAACTGGAGTACTTGCGGTGAACGTCGGGTAAGCGCTTACCACGGCTTCCAGTGCAACGGGCCCGTATCTGTCCCACCATTCGGACTCCACGCTGACTGGTTCCACACTGACGTACCCCGGCCGTCTATTCCCGCGGCTGGGGGTCGAGGGGTGTTCGGGTGTGGAGGGGGGGGGTTGGTGTCCGGTGCCGGTGCAGCGCGGTCAGTGACTCTGGGTGGACGGAGGGACCAGACTGTCCCCAACTCTGCTGCAGCTGACGGGGATGTTGCCGGGTGGTCGGGGGTGGTCGGTGGTGGGGAGGTGGGTCAGTGACTCTGGGTGGACGGAGGGACCAGACTGTCCCCAACTCTGCTGCAGCTGACGGGGACGTTGCCGGGTTTTCGTCCCCGTGTGTCCGCTGCCCGGAGCCGCGGCCCTGCTCCACCCGGCCCCGTGTGTGTGGGCGCTGCCGACCCACAGCCCGTGACAGTGCGGCCGCACAGGGGGAGACGGGGCGGTGGGCGGCCTTGGATCTATCTATCTATCTATCTATCTATCTATCTATCTATCTATCTATCTATCTATCTATCTATCTATCTATCTATCTATCTATCTATCTATCTATCTATCTATCTATCTATCTATCTATCTATCTATCTATCTATCTATCTATCTATCTATCTAACTATATATCTATCTATCTATCTATCTATCTCTCTCTCTCTCTCTCCCTCTCTCTCTCTCTCTCTCTCTATCTATCTATCTATCTATCTATCTATCTATCTATCTATCTATCTATCTATCTATCTATCTATCTATCTATCTATCTATCTATCTCTCTCTCTCTCTATATCTATCTATCTATCTATCCATCTATCTATCTATCTATCAACATATCTGTCTGTGTCTGTCTGTCTGTCTGTCTGTCTGTCTGTCTGTCTGTCTGTCTGTCTGTCTGTCTGTCTGTCTGTCTGGCTGTCTGTCTGTCTGTCTGTCAGTCTATCTATCTATCTATCTATCTATCCATCCATCCATCCATCCATCCATCCATCCATCCATCCATCCATCTATCTATCTATCTATCTATCTATCTATCTATCTATCTATCTATCTATCCATCTCTCTCTCTCTCTCTCTCTCTCTCTCTCTCTCTCTATCTATCTATCTATCTATCTATCTAACTATCTATCTATCTATCTATCTATCTATCTATCTATCTATCTATCTATCTATCTATCTATCTATCTATCTATCTATCTATCTATCTATCTATCTATCTATCTAACTATCTATCTATCTATCTATCTATCTATCTATCTATCCGTAATCTATCTTCTATCTATCTTCGATACTTATCTTGTCCTCTTCCGGATTGCGCTGTATTTACATTTGCGCAAAGACGGTCCCCGATAGCGGTACGATTTCCCGCTCCCCCCCCCCCCCCCGCCTTACTCGCCGTTTCCCTGTGCTACAAGCGCACTAAGGTTTCTTGCGATCGGTGGAATATTACAAAAGTTACGAAGGTTTTTAATTCGTAAGATCAGCAGATTGGTCTTCTCTCCTGTTAGTCGCCGGAACGGCCACGCCCCTTCCGGCACCCGCTGTCAATCACCGGGGCGAGGATAATAAAGCAACGGAGGCCGCGCTGAGTCCGCGAGCCGCCCTGAGCCCCGCGGCCGTCCTGAATCCGTCCCGAATCCGTCCCGAATCCGTCCTGAATCCGTCCCAAATCCGTCCCGAATCCGTCCCGAATCCGTCCCGCCGCCGTCCTGCCCCCGTCCTGCCCCGCCCCGAAGCCGCCCCGAAGCCAGTGAGCCCCGAAGACGTCCCGAAGTCGGTGAGGCCGGAGCCGTCCCGAAGCCGGCGAGCCCCGCAGCCGCCGGGGATCCTAGGAGCTGCCCCGAGTCGGGGAACCCCGGAGACGGCCCGGAGTGGGGAGCGGTCTTGCTCCTTGAAACAATTTCAAATTACGACCGTAACCCGGGGGCTTCGCGGTGTAAGTTAATTTCTAATTTAATTTCTGGTCCCCCCGAGCCATGGGCCGGGGCTGGAGCCGGTGCGGGAACCTGGGGCAGTCTTCCAGCTCCAGTAGGTTCGCTGCGCCCCCTCCCCACACCCTCTCCGGCTCCACAACGCTCGCTGCCCCCCTCCCTCCCCCTCCCATCCACTCCAGCTCCACAACATTCGCTTCTCCCCCACTCTCCGCCTCCACAACCGGGAACGGTCTCCCATCTCCAGCAGGCTCGCTGCCACCCCCTCTACCCTCTCCGGCTCCACAACGCTCGCTGTCCCTTCTCCCCCTCTTCGGCTCCACAACGCTCGCAGCACCCTCCCCTCTTCCCCACACACACCCCTCCCCCACACGCCCTCCCCACACACCCTTCCCCTCCACACCCCGCGCCCACACACATCCCTCCCTCACACCCCCTATCCCCCATTCCACATCCTCCCTCCACGTCCCGCCCACACGCCCCCTGTTTCCCCTATCATATTCTCCCTGCCCCACCCACACAACCCCTCCCACATCCCTGCTCCCACCCTCCCACATCCCTCCCGCCCACATACACACCTCCCCTCTCACACATTGAGATCCTGAAATTGCGCCAAAATGGTACTCGGTAGCTCTACAATTTTGGACTCACCATTGTCCTGTGGTGAGGTGTATCAAAGCTTCGTTCAGATTGATGGTATATTTTACAAATTATACACATTTGAAACTTTACAAAATCCAATTTGAGAAAAATCACTCGAGTTGCAGTGGCAGTTAGCGGCTGTGATGTCACATTGGGGATCTCATTTGCATAAACTGCCCGTCAGCAGTGCTCCACTCCACAATGACATCGCAATGGCATCTCATTTACATAAAAACAAAACAGCAGTTCCCACCTCACAATAACGTCAAGGGGAGTAGGGAGGGGAGAAGGATTATGGAGGGAGAGAGGCAGTGTTTGGAGGGTAGGGAGTGACTGAGGGTAGGGGAAAGAAGAGGGAGGGAAAGGTGAGAGAGGGACTGGAGGAGGGGTGGAGGAGATGGGAGAGAAGAGGGAGGGTGAAGAGGACGGGGAGGGAGTGTTGGGGGATGAGGGGAAATGATCGGCGCCTGCGCAGTTGGGGGCTTTGGGTGAGTGGTGGAATATTGCTTTGGGGAACGGGTTGCGTTGGGAGAACGGGTGAGTGGTGGAATATTACGTTGGAGGAACGAGTTGAGTTGGGGGGAACGGCGCCCAACGTGTCCCACTTGGGTGAGTGGTGGAATATTGCATTGGGGGAACGGGGATCAACAGGTGTCACTTGGTCTAGTGAGTGAATAAATGTCCCGTCGTCTTTTTCCCAAAATAAGGTATTTTAATTCTGAAGCTATGACACCAAGTTCCACTCTTCCACTAATGGGGCATTCTCTCCACATCCAGAGCCAGCACAACTTTCCTCAGATATGGTGCCCACAATTGCTCACAATAATCTAAATGCGGCCTGACCAACGCTTTACAGAGACTCAACTAAATGGTGGCCGATTAGGAAAAGGGGAGATGCAGCGAGACCTGGGCGTCCTTGTACACCAGTCACTGAAAGTTGGCGTGCAGGTACAGCAGGCAGTGAAGAAAGCTAATGGAATGTTGGCCTTCATAACAAGAGGATTTCAGTATAGGAGTAAAGAGGTTCTTCTGCAGTTGGGTAGGGCTCTGGTGAGACCACATCTGGAGTATTGTGTACAGTTTTGGTCTCCTAATTTGAGGAAGGACATCCTTGTGATTAAGGCAGTGCAGCGTAGGTTCACAAGATTGATCCCTGGGATGGCGGGGCTGTCATACGAGGAAAGATTGAAAAGACTAGGCTTGTATTCACTGGAGTTTAGAAGGATGAGGGGGGATCTTATAGAAACATATAAAATTATAAAAGGACTGGACAAGCTAGATGCAGGAAAAATGTTCCCAATGTTGGGCGAGTGCAGAACCAGGGGCCATAGTCTTAGAATAAAGGAGAGGTCATTTAAGACTGAGGTGAGAAAAAACTTGTTCACCCAAAGAGTGGTGAATTTATGGAATTCCCTGCCACAGAGGGCAGTGGAGGCCAAATCACTGGATGGATTTAAGAGAGAGTTAGATGGAGCTCTAGGGGCTAGTGGAGTCAAGGGATATGGGGAGAAGGCAGGCACGGGTTATTGATAGGGGACGATCAGCCATGATCACAATGAATGGCGGTGCTGGCTCGAAGGGCCGAATGGCCTCCTCCTGCACCTATTTTCTATGTTTCTATGTCTATGTTTCTATGGACCGATGAGGAAATGTGGGAAACACTGTTTTAGCAAAGCTCCGCATTTGAAGATACCTGAGGAAACGAGATCTGTTTATATTGTGGTCTTCAGTAAGCGTTTCAAAGTAAGTGAACATTCCGTCAGTAACCAAGTCACAAAAATATACCAGTCCATTCCTATGCCAA
>JAXLNO010005327.1:0-41508 GCA_038087875.1 Malacoraja senta | reverse complement strand
AGTTCTCGTTAGACTGCAGGTTTGGAGTTCAAAAGAAATCGTGAATTTTTGACCTTATAACTTTTTGCTTTAATTTCTATTTGATGTCGTGTGTTGAGATGAAAGATGATATCTCCCCCTCCTCTCCTCTTTTTCCCTAAAATAAACTTCATTCAGAACTTTGAAAGAACAAATAAGGGCCTGTTTCCACGCTGAGTCTCTAAACTTAACTAAACTAAACTAAATCTCAATGTCGCGACAGAGACCAGAGGACATTACAGCAGGGAATGGGCCATTCGGCCCACAATATGTGTGCTGTACATGATGCCAAGTTATATGAAGTTCTGCCCGTATGTGATCCATATCCCTCCTTCTTCCTAGGCCCTCTTCGGTCATGGCTGACCATGGGTGTCTCCAGGGTTGGAGGACGCCTGTGCGTGACTTTGTTTAACGTGGGGAGACTGGTGCACAGACAGCCACCCCACGGTCCTTGACAGATCTGGGTCAGGATTCAGTGGCATGGAGTCCAAGACGACCGCAGACCCTTTTCTGCCGCAGCCTTCATCCGCCTTCCCAGCCGTTGTGACGCTCCACTAAGGTCAGCCATCGTCCTCCGCCTGTTCCACCGTTGAGGTCTTGGTTGGATTGCTCTTTGTCAGAGACCTCCCCCTCGACCTTACCACCATGGGTGGCCCAACCAGGAGCATAGCTCCAGACGGTATCGCTCTCAGGATCTCATAAGCTTCTCCACCACAACAAGGTGACAATCCACGGACATCCCTCCATTCCCTGCATATCAACATGCCAGAGCAAACCACGCCTCTACTTCCTTAGAAGGCTTAGGACTTAAGGCATCTCCACCACAACTCTCACCAACCTCTACAGCTCCATCCAAGACCGCAAGAAATCGCAGCGAATTGTGGACGCAGCCCAGACCATCACACAAACCAACCTCCCCTCCATTGACTCCATCTACACCTCACGCGGCCTTGGCAAGGCCAGCAGCATCAACGAGGACCAGTCTCAGTCCGGTCACTCCCTCTTCTCCCCTCTCCCCTCTCCCATCAGACAAGAGGTACAGAAGTGTGAAAACGCACACCTCCAGATTCAGGGACTGTTTCTTCCCAGCTGTTATCAGGCAACTGAACCATCCTACCACAACCAGAGAGCAGTCCTGAACTACTATCTACCTCAGTGGAGACCCTCAGACAATCTTTAATCGGACTTTACTGGACATTATCTTGCACTTAATATTATTCCCTTTATCCTATATCTGCACACGTTGGACAGCTTGACTGCAATCATGTCTTGTCTATCCGCTGAGAGTATAACATGCAACAACAATAATTTCACTGTACCTCGGTGCACATGACAGTTCAGTTTAGTTTATTGTCACGTGTACCGAAGTACAGTGAAAAGCTTTTGTTGCGTGCTAACCAGTCAGCGGAAAGACAGGCTGTGATTACAAGCCATCCACAGTGTACAGATACATGATAAGGGAATAAGGTTTAGTGCAAGGTAAAGCCAGCAACGTCTGATAATAGTTCAGCACTGTTCTCTGGTTGTGGTAGGATGGTTCAGTTGCCTGATAACAGCCGGGAAGAAACTTTCCCTGAGGAAGGTTCTCGACCCAACACGTCACCTATTCCTTCGCTCCATAGATGCTGCCTCACCCGCTGAGTTACTGCAGCATTTTTCTCTACCTTCTCAATCTGGAGGTGTGTGCGTTTTCGCACTTCTGTACTTTTTGCCTGATGGGAGAGGGGAGAAGATGGAATGGCCAGGGTGCGACTGGTCCTTGATTATGCCGCTGGCCTTGCTGAGGCTGCGTGAGGTGTAGATGGAATCAATGGAAGAAAAGTCCGTTTGCGTGATGGTCTGGGCTGCGCCCACAATTCTCTGCAATAAACGAAACTAACCCCCACCACTACCCTCTGTGTATAAAAAATTGCCCCCGCCATTCTCCTCTAAACTTTTATATAAGACAATGAGCTGATCCTAATCTAATCATTGTCGGCATGCACTTACAGTAAATCCTCAAGCATTTCTCTCAACATCTATTCATTTGCTGTGCAGTCCTTAAAGATCAAAATCTTAATTAATGTATCAATGCATTCTGTTTCAAAGGCTATTTAATTTATTTTACATGTACTTGTTAACAAGAAAGTATAAAGTTTAAAGTGTTCTGGACACAGCAGACCCCGGAGGGCTTTAGCGAGAAAGAATATGCAGCTGAATTATTTTAGTTTTTTCAGTTTAGTTTAGTTTAGTTTAGAGATAGAGAGATGAAACAGGCCCTTCGGCCCACCGAGTCCGCACCGGCCAGCGATCCCCGCACACTAACGCTATCCTACACACACTGGCGACAATTTATAATTTTACCAAAGCCTATTTACCTACAAACCTGCACGTCTTTGGAGTGTGGGAGGAAACCGGAGCACCCGGAGAAAACCCACGCGGGTCACGGGGACAATAGACAATAGACAACAGGTGCAGGAGTAGGCCATTCGGCCCTTCGAGCCAGCACCGCCATTCTATGTGATCATGGCTGATCATCCACAATCAGTACCCCGTTCCTGCCTTCTCCCCATATCCCGGACTCCGCTATCTTTAAGAGCCCTATCTAGCTCTCTCTTGAAAGCATCCAGAGAACCGGCCTCCACCGCCCTCTGAGGCAGAGAATTCCACAGACTCACAACTCTCTGTGTGAGAAACGTACAAACTCCGTACAGACAGCGCCCGCAGTCGGGATCGAACCCGGGTCTGTGGCGCTGTGAGGCAGCAACTCTACCGCTGCACCACCGTGACCGCCCCTATTTTGTTTTGTCCTATTGATGTTCCTGCGGATGTAATCCTCCTCGGCTCCCTTCCCTGCCTTTCATAACCCTCTCGAAAAAGGAGCATTCGCACAGAAAGTAGGGTTTTTTTTTTCGCACAACGCTAGGCCTGAAATTCAAGTGCATTGAAGTGGACTTGCTGGTCGAGGTTGTTGAAGAATGTTAATGACTGCCTCAGTTGTGGCTCGCACTGCTATTTGTCTCTGAGACAGTTGAATGGGACTTGCATGTTGAAAATGTACTCTGCACTTAGGTGGGGGGGGGGAGGGGGTGTGGGGGGGGGGGGGGAGAATCCAGTCTGTGCATGGAACATAGAACAGTACAGCACAGGTTCAGGCCCTTCAGCCCACAACGTGTAGAAAGGAACTGCAGATGCTGGTTTAAACCGAAGATAGACACAAAATGCTGGAGTGACCACTTACCGAAGCCAATTAGCCGACAAACCCTGCACGTCTTTGGAGTGTGGGAGGAAACCGGAGCACCCGGAGAAAACCCACGCAGGTCACGGGGAGAACGTACAAACTCCGTACAGACAGCTCCCGTAGTCGGGATGGAACCCGGGTCTTTGGCGCTGTGAGGCAGCAACTCTACCGCTGCGCCACCATGCCACAAAGCTGGAGTAACTCAGCGGGACAGGCAGCATCTCCGGAGAGAAGGAATGGGTGATGAGGCTGAAGAAGGGTCTTGGCCTGAAACGTCACCCATTCCTTCACTCCGGAGATGCTGCCTGTCCCGCTGAGTTACTCCAGCTCTTTGTGTCTAACTCTCCTGCCTGCACATGGGGCGTCACGGTGGCGCAGCGGTAGAGTTGCTGCCTCACAGCATCAGAGGTTCGGATTCGATCCCGACTATGGGTGCTGTCTGTACGGAGTTTGTACGTTCTCCCCATGACCTGCGTGGGTTTTCAACGGGATCTTCGGTTTCCTCCCGCACTCCAAAGACCTGCAGGTTTGTAGGTTAATTGGCTTCTGTAAGTTGTCACTAGCGTGTCGGATAGTGTTAATGTGCGGAGATCGCTGGTGGGTGCGGAGTCGGTGGGCCCAAGGGCCTGTTTCCGCGCTGTATCTCCAAACTAAACTAAACTAAACACATGATCCTCATCAATAGACAATAGGTGCAGGAGTAGGCCATTTGGCCCTTCGAGCCAGCACCGCCATTCAATATGATCACGGCTGATCATCCCCAGTACCCCATTCCTGCCTTCTCCCCATGTCCCCTGACTCCGCTATCTTTAAGATCCCTATCTTGCTCTCTCTTGAAATCTCTCCATTCCCTGCACCTCCATATGCCCCTCAGAGATGTACAGCACGGAAACAGGCCCTTCGGCCCACCTTACCCATGTTGACCAAGTTGGCATACTGGGCTAGTCCCAACTTCCTGCATTTGGCCCATAGCCCTCTAAACCCTTCCTATCTGTATATCTGTCCAAATGTCTTTTCAAAGTGGTAATTGTATCCGCATCTCCAGCTTCCTCTGGCAGCTCGTTCCAAATATGCACTACCCTCTGAGTGGAAAAGTTGTCCCTGAGATCCCTCTTCAATCTCTCCCCTCTCACCTTAAGAATTGAATTGAATTGAATGCATTTTATGAGCCAAGTATATGTACACATACAATGAATTTGTCTTGGTGCTTTGCACGCGATATACTGTAGATTAACAACACGATATACTGTAGACAATTAAAAATAAAGCATTATAATTTAAACACGTGAAGAATGAAATAAAATACCAGAGCAAAAGGAGGCTACAGATTTTTGGTTACTACTCGTGGAAAAAAAGCTGTGTTTATGTCTGGCTGTGGCAGCTTTGACAGTCCGGAGTCGCCTTCCAGAGAGAAGTGATTCAAAGAGTTTGTGGCCAGGGTGAGATGGGTCAATGATGATCTTACCCGCTCGCTTCCTGGCCCTTGCAGTGTACAGTTCATCAATGGAGGGAAGGTTGCAGCCAATAACCTTCTCTGCTGTGCCTCTAGTTTTAGAATAGACAATAGACAATAGGTGCAGGAGTAGGCCATTCGGCCCTTCGAGCCAGCACTGCCATTTAATGTGATCATGGCTGATCATCCCCAATCAGTACCCTGTTCCTTCCTTCTCTCCATATCCCCTGACTCCGCTATCTTTAAGAGCCCTATCTAGCTCTCTCTTGAAAGTATCCAGAGAACCTGCCTCCACCACCCTCTGAGGCAGAGATTTCCACAGACTCACAACTCTCTGTGTGAAAAAGTGTTTTCTCGTCTCCGTTCTAAATGGCTTACCCCTTATTCTTAAACTGTGGCCCCTGGTTCTGGACTCCCCCAACATCGGGAACATGTTTCCTGCCTCTAGCGTGTCCAAACCCTTAATAATCTTATATGTTTCAATAAGATAGCCTCTCATCCTTCTAAACTCCAGAGTATACAAGCCCAGCCGCTCCATTCTCTCAGCATATGACAGTCCCGCCATCCCGGGAATTAACCTTGTAAACCTACGCTGCACTCCCTCAATAGCAAGAATGTCCTTCCTCAAATTAGGCTCTACTCTGGGTAGAGTACTCTAGGTTCTATACAATAAAGACTGTGAGCGTCCACTTTATCCATGCCCCTCGTCATCTTGTACGCCTCAACAAGGTCACCCCTCAGCCTCCCTGCTGAATATATCTTAAGGTTTCAATTATTTGGTACACCTTCACATAATGAAGTACTTCCAGGAGTATCTAAACCTAGCCTAACCTCCACGTTTATTGACAGATAGCTCCTGTCTTTAAATACATTTCACAACAGCTGGACAAACAGCTGGTTTTATGTATCTTATGTTAAACGTGATCGGAGGATAAAAGTGTGTGCAGGTGCATGTTGGAACGCCTCAAAGGCTTAAATCCATCATTCATGGTTGTTGAACTCACTAAGTGTGTTGGACAAGGTTTGTGTCATTTCAGAGAAGGTGTCATAGTCATAGAGTGATACAGTGTGGAAACAGACCCTTCGGCCCCACCTGCCCATACCGGCCATCTAGACTAGTCCCACCTGCCCACATTTGGTCCAGTCTGAAGAAGGGTTTCGGCCCGAAACGTTGCCTATTTCCTTCGCTCCATAGATGCTGCTGCACCCGCTGAGTTTCTCCAGCACTTTTGTCTACCTTCGATTTTCCAGCATTTGCAGTTCCTTCTTAAACACATTTGGTCCATATCCCTCCAAACCTGTCCTATCCAATAGACAATAGACAATAGGTGCAGGAGTAGGCCATTCAGCCCTTTGAACCAGCACCGCCATTCAATGTGATCATGGCTGATCATCCACAATCAGTACCCCGTTCCTGCTTTCTCCCCATATCCCCTGACTCCGCTATCTTTAAGAGCCCTATCTAGCTCTTTCCTGAAAGCATCCAGAGAACCGGCCTCCACCGCCCTCTGAGGCAGAGAATTCCACAGACTCACAACTCTCTGTGAGAAAAAGTGTTTCCTCAACTCCGTTCTAAATGGCTTACCCCTTATTCTTAAACTGTGGCCCCTGTACCTGCCTAACTGTTTCTTAAATGTTGGGATAGTCCCTGCCTCAACTACCTCCTCTGGCAGCTTGTTCCATACACCCACCACCCTTTGTGTGAAAAAGTTACCCCTCAGATTCTTTTCCCCTTCACCTTGAACCTATGTCCTCTGGTCCTCGATTCCCCTATTCTGGGCAAGAGACTCTGTGTATCTACCCGATCTATTCCTCTCATGATTTTATACACCTCAATAAGATCTCCCCTCATCCTCCTGCGCTCCAAGGAATTGAGACCCAGCCTGCTCACCAACTAACAAATGCCTGATTAATTGAGTCAAAGGGGCCAATATTCCCTGGAGTTTAAAGAAACATGAGGTGACCTCACTTATAACCTGTTTGGGAGTCTGACAGTTTGGCCCATTCTTGGCTGATCTATCTCTCCCTCCCAACCCCATTCTCCTGCCTTCTCCCCATAACCTCTGACACCCGCACTAATCAAGAATCTATCTATCTCTGCCTCAAAAATATCCACTGACTTGGCCTCTACAGCCGTCTGTGGCAATGAATTCCACAGATTCACCACCCTCTGACTAAAGAAATTCCTCCTCATCTCCTTGCTAAAAGAGCGTCCTTTAATTCTGAGGCTGTGACCTCTAGTCCCAGACTCTCCCACTAGTGGAAACATCCTCTCCACTTCCACTCTATCCAGGCCTTTCACTATTCGGTAAGTTTCAATGAGGTCCCCCCCCTCATTCTTCTAAACTCCAGCGAGTACAGGCCCAGTGCCGACAAACGCTCATCATAGGTTAACCCACTCATTCCTGGGGTCATTCTTGTGAGCTTTTCAGCACCTGGGTTTTTCCAGCTCCCATTCCCGTCTGTGACGCCTGAAACTTTTCAAGAGTTGCCAACGCTCCGAGTAACAGGGTCTCATATTGTGGAACATTCCAGAAGCTTTTGCTGTTTTTTCCCCCCTCTCTTCTATCCTTACATTACTGTGCAAACGCAACTCTACAAACCATACTCTGTCGGGATTATTTTCCACCGTAGCTTCCAGCTGAAGTTGTTCATCCTTGGTCATTGTTCTGCATTCTTAACGAGGATCCATTTTCCTAAAGTGGACGCAACTTTTTCCTCATTTTTCATTTTCCTCCCACTCTACCAACTCTCAATTTTGTGGTTGTTAAATTCATTTCTTTACCTAAGGGGTTCGCTTGCTGTGAAAATGCTTTAATTTCACTTCACTTGGAACTTAAGCAGAATACAAGCATCTGGAGTAACTCAGCGGGTCAGGCAGCATCTGTGGAGAACATGGATAGGTGACGTTTCACAGAGTGCTGGAGTAACTCAGCGGGTCAGGCAGCATCTGTGGAGAACATGGATAGGTGACGTTTCACAGAGTGCTGGAGTAACTCAGCGGGTCAGGCAGCATCTGTGGAGCGAAGGAAATGGGCAACCTTTCGGGCCGAAACCCTGAAGGAAATAGGCAACGTTTCGGGCCGAAACCCGGAAGGGTTTCGGGCCGAAACATTGCCTATTTCCTTCGCTCCATAGATGCTGCCGCACCCGCTGAGTTTCTCCAGCATTTTGGTCTACCTTATCATTTATAGTGTGGTTCCGTATATCTTACAAAGCACAGAAGTACACTGTGCCAGAGTAACTCAGCGGGTCAGGCAGCATCTGTGGAGAACATGGATAGGTGACGTTTCACAGAGTGCTGGAGTAACTCAGCGGGTCAGGCAGCATCTGTGGAGAACATGGATAGGTGACGTTTCGGGTCGGGAGTGGAGGTGGGGAAGAGGGCAGAGAGCTAGCAAAGAGGGGTGGGGGCAGGATAAAGCTTGGCAAGTGTTGTGTAGGAAGGAACTGCAGATGCTGGTTTGCACCGAAGATAGACATAAAATGCTGGAGTAACTCAGCGGGACGGGCAGCATCTCTGGAGAGATGGATTGGGTGATGTTTCGGGTCGGGTCATGTGTGAAGAAGGGTCTCGACCCAAAACGTCGCCCATTCCTTCTCTCCAGAGATGCTGCCTGTCCCGCTGAGTTACTCCGGCATTTTGTGTCCATCCTGGCATGAGATGGGTGGATCCAGGTGAGATGGGGTGGTTGTCAGATGGGTGGAGTAAGTGACAAAGACTGGAGGTGAAAAGAAGACGAAATGGTGTCGGATAAGGAGAGGAGGAGAGAAATATGAAGCTGGAGGAGATAGGGTGGATAGGGGCAGGGGAGGAGTCAGTGGAGTCAGTGGGGATCTAAGGGAATTGAGGGACATGCGGTGGGAGATGAGTGTACGGGGGAGGGGAGACAAGCAGGGTAACTAGGGAGATGCTGGGTGCACACCAGGGTGCTGTCTGTACGGAGTTTGTACGTTCTTCCCGTGACCTGCGTGGGTTTTGTCCCGGTGCTCCGGTTTCCTCCCACAATCCAAAGACGGTCAGATTTGTAGGTTGATTGGCTAGGGTACAGATTGTAACATGTCACCAGTGTGTGTGATAGTGGTAGTGTGTATGGGGTACGGACTCGGTGGGCCGAATGGCCTGTTTCCCCCCCTGTATCTTTAGAGTCTAAAGTCTAACTGCAGATGTTTAGTTCGATATCCTTTCTGTGCATCTGCTTCCTGCAAGATATCCTTCTCCTGACATTGATGCCAGCTGAATTCACACGTTCACAAGTGATAGGAGAAGAATTAGGCCATTCGGCCCATCAAGTCTACTCCTCCATTCAATCATGGCCGACCTATGTCTTCCTCCTAACCCCATTCTCCCTCTTTTACTCAATGACACCCGTACTAATCAAGAATCTATCTATCTCTGACCAAAGAAATATCCACTGACTTGGCCTCCACCGCAGTCTGTGGCAAAGAATTCCACAGATTCACCACCCTCTGACTAAAGAAATTCCTCCTCATCTCCTTTCGAAAGGAACGTCCTTTAATTCTGTTTAAGAAGGAACTGCAGATGCTGGAAAATCGAAGGTAGATAAAAATGCTGGAGAAACTCAGCGGGTGCGGCAGCATCTATGGAGCGAAGGAAATAGGCAATCTGAGGAAAGACATTCTTGCCATAGAGGGAGTACAGAGAAGGTTCACCAGACTGATTCCTGGGATGGCAGGAGTTTCATATGAAGAAAGACTGGATAGACTCGGCTTGTACTCGCTAGAATTTAGAAGATTGAGGGGGGATCTTATAGAAACTTACAAAACTCTTAAGGGGTTGGACAGGCTAGATGCAGGAAGATTGTTCCCAATGTTGGGGAAGTCCAGAACTAGGGGTCACAGTTTAGGGATAAGAGGGAAGTCTTTTAGGACCGAGATGAGAAAATCATTTTGTTCACAGAGAGTGGTGAATCTGTGGAATTCTCTGCCATAGAAGGTAGTTGAGGCCAGTTCATTGGCTATATTTAAGAGGGAGTTAGATGTGGCCCTTGTGGCTAAAGGGATCAGGGGGTATGGAGAGAAGGCAGGGATGGGATACTGAGTTGGATGATCATATCGAATGGCGGTGCAGGCTCGAAGGGCCGAATGGCCTACTCCTGCACCTATTTTCTATGTTTCTATGCTGCCGCACCCGCTGAGTTTCTCCAGCATTTTTATCTACCGTCCTTTAATTCTGAGGCTGTGTCCTCTGGTCCTAGAACCATCCACTAGTTTTAAGGTAGTGAATCTGCCTTCCTTATATCTGCTAATAGTTTTCTGGTCTATTAGATCCATTTTACACTTGCCTTCATCAGACGATGTAAAGTAAAGTAAAGTCAAGCAACTTTATTTATATAACACTTTTCAATCGATTTCAATCAAAAGCCAAAGTGCTTTACAGAGAAAAAATTCTGGAAAGGCCCTACAACCCCCACAATTAAAATGTGGATTGTGGAAATGTCGGAGACCCTACATCTAGAAAGAATTAGACTTGTCTTAATGGACAAGCAAGAACTTTTTGTTAAAATATGGGCTCCATTCATTGCCTATTTGAAGGGATAGAGTGGCCCAGCGCGAAAGCCCGACTGAAGCTTGAACTCAGGATTAGATGTAATTATATTTCATAACCTACGAACTTATCTCCAATGACGTATTATAAGTTATTCATTCCACCTTTTTTTCTTTTTTGATATTGAAATTTTTCTTTCTTTCTCTCCTTTCTCTCTATTTTTCTTTTTCTATCTATATAAAAAAAAAACACTAGAAGCAGAATTAACTGACAATTGACAAATTTAATAATGTATGGATGATTGATGTATATGAAAAGTTTTTTCTTCTATTATAATATGTTACTCTACATTGTAATATGTTTGCTTCTAATAAAAATTTATATTAAAAAAAAATTTTTTTTTAAAAGAGAAAACTATCCATACAAATAATAAAAAGAGGTAGAAAAAAAATGACACAACACACTATAAGAGATTCAACACGAACATCCCCCCCACAGTAGAATCTACACTCTCCACTGTGAGGGAAGGCACCAAAATGTCCGGTCCTCCTCCTCCTCCTCCTCCTCCGAGTCCACCCGAGGTCGGGGCCAGTTTGAGGCCACCGCAGCCAGTCGCTGCAACGGCAGCCCGATGATTATAGGCCCCACCCACATCGGGTGGAAAAGTCCTCAGCAGCTTGGAAATGTCTGGAGCGGCCGCTCCTTCCCCGGAGACTGCGACGCCCGTGGACTTTAGGCCGCGCCGGTTGGAGCTTCGACTCCGCGGTGCTTCCGAACCAGCGCCGCCCGCCCGCGGCGGGACGCCCTCAAACCGCAGACCGCAGACCGCAGACCGCAAATCGCAGACCGCAGACCGCAAACCGCAGACCGCAGACCGCAGACCGCGGCTGCTCGATGTTGGTGGTCGGCGGTCACAGCACTCCGGAGCGGCGACCCGGCAAGGTATCGCCCGCTCCTTGTTGGTGTCCCAGCGCTGTGCCGCCGAAGCTGTCGTCCCCGGCAGGAAACGCCGCTCCAGACCGATGGAAGGCCGCATGGGGAGATCGGAGATGCGATTTGGAGGAAAACCGCATCTCCGACTAGGTAGGACTGGGGTTAAAACAGTTCCTCCTCCCCCCCCCCCCCACCTCCCACATAGAAAGAATAGACTCAAAAAAAATGTTTTGGACAATAAAAGAGTTAGAGGATGGACTGCAGGCAGGCGGCCATATAAACGGCGCCCACTCCTGCACATCTGCCATCTTACAGTTGAGTTGAGTCTCAGTCAGTCACTGGACCAGATTTGTTGAAACTCCCCCACACTTTCCCATCTGACACAACCTTTAGCTCCCTTGTGTATTTTAGTTTTCCAGTTTTAGAGATACAGCGCGGAAACAGGCCCTTCAGCCCAACGAGACCGCACCGATCAGCGATCCCCGCCCACTGAAGGGCCTGTCCCACTTACGCGACTTTTTCGGCGACTGCCGGCACCCATCATAGGTCGTTGCAGGTCGCTGAAAATGTTCAACATGTTGAAAATCCAGCGGCGACCAGAACAAGGTACGGCTCTTTGGGCGACTACTCACGCCCATACAGGCTTCACCCCGCGACATGTCGCCTGTATGGTCGTGAGTCGTCTCCTCAGTCGCCCAAAGAGTCGTAGCGTCTTTCTGATCGCCGCTGGGTTTTCAACATGTTGAACATTTCGCCGACCTGCAACGACCTATGACGGGTGCCGGCAGTCGCCGAAAAAGTCACGTAAGTGGGACAGGCCCATAACACACACTGGGGACAATTTTACATTCACACCGAGCCAAATAACCTGCAAATCTGCACGTCTTTGGAGTGTGGGAAGAAACCGGAGATCCCGGAGAAAACCCGCGCAGGTCACGGGGAGAATGTACAAACTCCGTGCAGACAGCACCCGTAGTCAGGATGGAACCCGGGTCTCTGGCGCTGTGAGGCAACAACTCTACCGCTGCGCCATCGTGCCGACCGCAACTAATTTAGTTGTAACTCTAGCTATAAGTCGAGGATTGTTTCTCCTGCGACGACATTTCCAAAATTTTTTAAATGTTTCTCTTCTCCCTTTCGAGGTTATCGTGTGGAGGATTGACAACATGTGGCAGATAAATAACCGCTTCGCCTTTCAGCCGCGTTTACAAATAAATCCAAAATCAGAACATATATCAAGGATCTTTGAGCCGTGTTTAACTGAAGCTCTGCGGGGACAGCGTGCAGTGAAGGGTCACGGTGACCCAAGCTGATTCTAGTCTGGAGTTTGTCTCTGGGATTGTAGAGCTGATTACTGTGTTAACTCATGCCACAAGCCACTTGTTAGTGAAATAGCTGCTTTATCAATAACCTGAAAGAAGAAATCTCCTCGCATGTTTTCGTGGACAAATGTCATGGATTCTTCTTGTTCAGTTAAGCGTGGAATTGCTTGGTAACTTATTGTAAGACACTGCTGTTAGATTTGTCACTTTTAGACCACTGAAGGAAGACTATTTTCTAAACAGGGCGAGAATCCAGAAATCGGAGATGCAGCGGGACTTGGGAGTGTTTGGTTATAGCCCTGTCCCACGGTACGAGTTCATTCCAAGAGCTCTCCCAGCTAAGAGTATTAGCCAGGACATCCCGTATATTGGGCTAAATTGGTTTGTCCCGTACGGGACCGCCCTTGTCCCGTATTTGACCGCTACTACTCGGGTCGAGGGGACTGTCGGGTCAGAGCGCCGCGTCCGTCCCCGCCTCACCCGTCCCGACGTAGTGCAGCCCGTGGAGTGCAGCAGCAGCAGCAGCAGCAGCAGCAGCAGCAGCAGCAGCGCCTCGCCCGTGGCCCCGTCGGTCGGTCGGTCGGCAGCCCGGCCAGCTGTCCGACCTTCGGACCTTTGCTTACCGCCGACACCACCACCACCCCTCCTTCTCACGGCCGATCATTGGTTGGGGCACCGAGTCGGATGGGGCACTGGACTTTGCGTGCAGCACAACACAAAGGCCAAACAGCGGGCCAGCTGAGGAGTTTTGGCGCCCGGGGCCAAAACTCCTCATTGCCATGGGAGATTCCCTACAGTTTAGAAATGGACGCAGTGCCTTCTTTGTCCACAAGTGGTGCTGGCGTGCATATTAATTAAACATTAAGCTTCATTTATCAACAATTGTCTTCAATTACCTCCACTCTTCTGTTTGAATAATCTCAAAGGATCACAGGTGATAAGAGCAGAATTAAGCCCTTCGGCCCATCAATTCTACTCCTCCATTCAATCAAGGCTGATCTACGGAGTCAGGGGATATGGGGAGAAGGCAGGAACGGGGTACTGATTGGGGATGATCAGCCATGATCACATTGAATGGTGGTGCTGGCTGGAAGGGCCGAACGGCCTACTCCTGCGCCTATTGTCTATTGTCTATGTTGTTATGTCAATCTATCTCTCCCTCCTAACCCCATTCTCCCCCTTCTCCCCATAACCCCGGTTGAGAGGTACAGCATGGAAACAGGCCCTTCAGCCCACCGAGTCCCTGCCGACCATCGATCACCCATTCACACTAGTTCTATGCTATCCCACTTTCTCATCCACTCCCTACACACAATTTACAGAGGGGCCGATTAACCTACAAGCCCGCCCGTCTTTGGGGTGTGGGAGGAAACCCGCGCGGTCGCAGGGAGAACGTGCAAACTCCGTACAGACAGCACCCGAGGTCAGGATTGAACCCGGGTCTCTGGCGCTGTGAGGCAGCGACTTTACCCGCTGTGCCACCGTGCCGCCCAATCTTCTGTCCAATCAACTACTAATTTAACAAATGAATAACCATAAAATATAAAATCAACACATCACATATTAAACATATTATTAAGAGTGTACACAAACATTTTCAAAAGTGACGGCACACCATGCCAGTGTAGACTGTTGCAAAAAAAGCATTTACAAATATACATGGTAGGCTCCTGAAGAAATGTTTTCATATTAAAAAATACGATCAGTGCGAAGGGGTGTGAAAACGCACACCTCCAGATTCAGTGTTTAAGAAGGAACTGCAGATGCTGGAACAATCGAAGGTAGCCTCACCCCCTGAGTTTCTGCAGCATTTTTGTCCTCCATAGATGCTGCCTCACCCGCTGAGTTCCTCCAGAGTTCCTCCTGAGTTCCTCCAGCTGTTATCAGGCAACTGAACCATCTCTGCCTGTCCCGCTGAGTTACTCCAGCATTTTGTGTCGACCTTTGATTTAAACCAGCATCTGCAGTTCTTTCCTACACAACTGAAGCATCCTACCACAACCAGACAGCAGTGCTGAACTACTATCTACCACATCGGTGACCCTCGGACTATCTTTGATCGGACTTTGCTGGCTTTACCTTGCACTAAACGTTATTCCCTTATCATGTATCTGTACACTGTAAATGGCTCCATTGTAATCATGTATTGTCTTTCCACTGACTGGTTAGCACGCAACAAAGGCTTTTCGCTGTACCTCGCTACACGTGACAATAAACTAGACTGAAGCTGAGGTCATTGGACAGGGCAGGTTGTCGCTCATCATGTGTTATGAATTGTTCGTCTACAGACACCAAGTAGTCTACTTGTCTGGTGATCAGAATTAAATTAAATTCCATTGTCTGTGGTACGTTAATGTCAGACGATGGGATAGACTGTTTAGCCCGTGGTGTCTGAACCCACAAGTGTGAAGCAGGTGCTCTCAATGAGATTTAAATCATAGAAGTGTTTGGAGTCCAGAAAGAAGCATGAAAGAAAGGGGAAGATAAATAATGAAGTTTATATTTTAAAATGTTCTCCAATGCTATTGGCAAAATGGGTGCTTGTCTGTACGGAGTTTGTACGTTCTCCTCGTGACCGCGTGGATCATCTCCGAATTTTTAGTTTCCTCCCAAACTACAAAGATATACAGGTTTGTAGGTTAATTGGCTTGGTATAAATGTAAATTGTCCCTAGTGTGTGTGTAGGATAGTGTTAGTGTGCGGGGATCGCTGGTCGGCGCAGACTCGGTGGGCCGAAGGGCCTGTTTCCGCGCTGTATCTCTAAACTAAACTAAACTAAACTAAAAAAGTCTAAAGTGTTGCCTCAATCACACTCCATCGTACGTTAAAAGTTTCCGTATCTTATATTAAGATGCAAGTGGATACAAGGAACTGCAGATGCTGGATGTCAGAAAAAGACACAAAGTGCTGGAGTAACTCAGCGGGCCAGGCAGCATCTCAGAAGAACATGGATAGATGATGTTTGAGGTTGAGACCCTTCTTCAGAATGAAGTTCTGCAGAAGGGTCCCAGACCGAAACGTCAACTATCCACGTTGTCCATTCAAGTGTGTTATTTGGTCAGTACTTAAAGGCCTGTCTCACGAGTATGCGGTCATTGGCGGCGAAACGGGAAGAATCTACCGCTCCTGGGCCGCCATAGACTGCGCACTCGGTCAAACGCACAATTCCGGGGCCGTGCGGCGTTGTTCCCAACACCGCACGGTGCTAAAATAAAACCAACACTGTTCAAAAATATGTCCCTACCGCACAGCCTCCGCCAGTGAGGCACGACCGCCGGCACGGCCGCCGCCACAGCCACCGCTACAGCGCCGCGATCAGCACAGCCGCCGCCACAGCCGCCGCTAGTGAGTCACGTGTGCGGCACGGCCGCCGCCACAGCCGCCGCCAGTGTGGCTCGAGCGCCGTGCGTCGAACTTGCACCGCCACAGCCTCCGCTAGTGAGTCACGTGTGCGGCACGGCCGCCGGCACAGCCACCGCTACAGCGCCGCGATCAGGACGGCCGCCGCCACAGCCCTGCAGATCCCAAATGACGTCATCGCAGTCGGCCCGCCCTTTTTTTTTACTTACCGCATGCACGTGGGACCAGCCGTATTTAAATCACTCGGCCCCCATGCAGCATCCGTGCGGCACTCCCGTGGCATAGGCTCGGCGCTCTCGCCATTGCCGTGCGGTCCACTCTACAGGCGAAGCCGCGCTTCACCGCCGATGACCGCAACACTGTAAGACAGAGCCTTACGTCAGCAGCCAGAACGTCAACAGGTTGCTCCAATTAGCATCCCTGCCTTATAGCGGGACGCAAACTGTGGGTCCAACAAAATGTTGATGTCACGCCCCTTCCCCCCCCCCCCACCAATGGCCCCCCATGTTCCCCCCCATTGACGAACTGTACACTGCAAGGGCCAGGAAGCGAGCGGGTAAGATCATCTCTGACCCCTCTCACCCTGGCCACAAACTCTTTGAATCACTTCCCTCTGGAAGGCGACTCCGGACTGTCAAAGCTGCCACAGCCAGACATAAAAACAACTTTTCCCCACGAGTAGTAGCTCTACTCAATAACCAAAAATCTGTAGCCTCCTTTTGCTCTGGAATTTTATTTAATTCACATGTTTAATCGATAACGTTTTATTATTAATGTTTTAATGTTTAATGTTTTGTTCTTAATTGTTTACTATATGTTGTGTTGTCACTTGCGGGCGGAGCACCAGGGCAAATTCCTTGTATGTGAATATACTTGGCCAATAAACTTATTCATTAACAGATCATTAAAATCCATCGATGGCTTTTGATGGAGCCAACATCTCCCGGATAAATGCCTTCAGGAAAACCGGTAGACACAAAGAGTAAAGGGCCTGTCCCACTTAGGCTATTTTTAGGCGACTGTCATAGTCGTAGCAGGTCGCCGAAAAACCGGCAACTGGACCCCCCCCTACGACATAAAATTTGAAATAGAATCGTTACTTTAACAATTTAAAAAAATGAAGTCAGCACCGGCGACAACCTACGACAGCACCTACGTCAAGAGATGTCAAGCTACGCTCATTGGCATCAAACCCACTGTCGCCGACTGTCTCTGAAAATGTTCTGATTTTGGATTTATTTGTAAACGCGGCTGAAAGGCGAAGCGGTTATTTATCCACCACATGTTGTCAATCCTCCACACGATAACCTCGATAGAGGGAAGAAAACATTTTTTAAATTTTGGACATGTCGTCGCAGGAGAAACAATCCTCGACTTGTAGCTAGAGTTACAACTAAGCTGGTAGCGGTCGTCACGGTGGCGCAGCGGTAGAGTTACTGCCTCGCAGCGCCAGGGACCCGGGTTCCATCCTGACTACGGGCGCTGTCCGTACGGAGCTTGCACGTTCTCCCCGTGACCTGCGTGTGTTTTCTCCGGGTTCTCCGGTTTCTTCCCACACTCCAAAGACGTACAAATTTGCAGGTTAATTTGGCTTGATGTGAATGTAAAATTGTCCCCAGTGTGTGTAGGATAGTGTTCCTGGGCCTGTCCCACTCACGTGACTTTTTCGGCGACTGCCGGCGCCCGTCATAGGTCGTTGCATGTACATGTTGAAAATCCAGCGATGACCAGAAAGACGCTACGACTCTTTGGGCGACTGAGGAGACGACTCACGACCGTACAGGCGACACCCCAGCGACAGCCTAGTCACTTGTAGTCGCCTAAAAAAACCGCCTAAGTGGGACAGGCCCATTAGTCCTACATCTGTCGTATTGTCCGATTATAGCCGTGAGTTTATTTGCCATTTCACCGTGTACACATATTCATGGCCATGTCCACTTATTCATAGTGATCTAATGTTGCATTGTCCTCATGTGTAGCAGTATCCAAGTTAATTGGATAGCACACAAACTAATGCTTTTCATTCTACTTTGGACTACGTGACATTAATAAACCAATACCAATGCCAAATGTAATCTTCACATCACTGTCAATTTCACCAAAAGTCTCTTATTAAAATGTAATTTAATGTAACACACTTGCAGGTATTATAACAATCGGGGACGGCCTTAGGTGGTGCGGGGCCCAATTGGGAATTATTTTGATGAGCCCCAGGTTCCCAGCCAAGGTCTGTAGAATCATAGAAATAGAAATAAAGTCTATTATAGACTTTATGTCCCTATGGTAGAATGGAAAGTAATCCAAATGTGCGCTTAAACAGTGCCTGCGGGTTAATGGACCAAACAGGTCTAAGCTACATTTTAATATACAATTGCATACATGTAAGCCTACAAGTAACAAACAATATGTGTAGATCACCTCTGAAAAATACATAGAGAGTAGATTACTCTAGCGTGGGGCCCCTTTAGGCAAGGGGCCCAATTGGGAGCAATTGGTCCAATTGGCTTAAAGCCGGCCCTGATAACAATGTTTATACGACACTTGGACAGGAAAGGATTGGAGGGACATGGGCCAAACGCGGGCAAGAGGGACTAGTGTAGATGGGCCGTCTCGGTTGGCTTGGGCAAGTTGGGCCGAAGGGCCTGTTTCAATGCTGTATGACGATGATTTAGAAAACTGTGTTTTAGTTACAGCAGGCTATTTAATCTTGTGATTAAAGGACATTCCTTTAGGAAGGAGAGGAGGAGAAATTCCTTTAGTCAGAGGGTGGTGAATCTGTGGAATTCTTTGCCACAGAAGGCTGCGGAGGCCAAGTCAGTGCCTCCATCACAGTGAGGAGGTGCCTGGTGAACTCACTGTGGTGGATGTTAATTTGTGTTTATTGTGTGTTTTGTCATTTATTATTATATGTATGACTGCAGGCAACGACATTTCGTTCAGACCGAAAGGTCTGAATGACAAATAAAGGAATCTCGAATCTCGAATCTCGAATCTCGAATTTTTAAGGCAGAGATAGATAGATTCTTGATTACTATGGGGGTCAGGGGTTACGAGGAGAAGGCAGGAGAATGGGGTTAGGAGGGAGAGATAGATCAGCCACGATTGAATGGCGGAGTAGACTTGATGGGCCGAATGGCCTAATTCTACTCCTATTCCTTATAACCTTATGACCTTTTGACCTTATGACCTTATTACTGCATTTTTTTGCTTTTTAAAATAACACATTTTCCTTTTATCATCTAGCTTCAATACTCAACCAGCTTCACTAAGATTAATTATTTCATTAATTACCTCGGTGTCGAATAAGGGGTATTACCTAGAATAAAGGAGACGACCATTTAGGAATGAGATGAGGAAAAACCTTTTAACCCAGAGAGTTGGGAATCTGTGGAATTCTCTGCCACAGAAGGCAGTGGAAGCCGATTCACTGGATGTTTTCAAGAGAGAGTTAGATTTAGCTCTTGGGGCTAAAGGATTCAAGGGATATGGGGAGAAGGCAGAAATGGGGGATAGTGATTGTGGATGATCAGCCATGATCATATTGAATGGCAGTTCTGGCTCAAAGGGCCGAATGGCCTACTCCTGCACCTATTGGCTATGTTTCCATGTTGTGATTTGTTACAAGGTCGACAATCAACTTTAGTGGAAATTAACTGACTGTCATCTACCCTTCCCTTGTTTGTCATGGCTACCTTTTCACCTCAACATCATTCATTTCTTCAAAAACCTCCCTGAGATTTGATGTCCATTTATTATCCATGCCCCTAGTGACCAGAGGTCACAGCCTCAGGATTAAAGGACGTTCTTTTAGAAAGGAGATGAGGAGGAACTTCTTTAGTCAGAGGGTGGTGAATCTGTGGAACTCATTGCCACAGAGGGCTGTGGAGGCCAAGTCCATGGATATTTTTAAGGCACAGATAGACAAATTCTTGATTAGAACGGGTGTCAAGGGATATGGGGAGGAGGCAGGAGAACGGGTTTCGGAGGCAGAGATCAGCCACGGTTGAGTGGCGGAGTAGACTCGATGGGCCGAATGGCCTAATTCTACTCCTATGACGTGAACTCGTGTGACCGTGATCGGGAAGGTTCAGAGCGATATGGGCCAACGCTGGGCAAATTGGATGGTTTAAGAAAAAACTGCAGATGCTGGGAAAATCGAAGGTAGACAAAAATGCTGGAGAAACTCAGCGGGTGAGGCAGCATCTATGGAGCAAAGGAACGGGTGACGTTTCGGGTCGAGACCCTTCTTCAGTTGGATGGGTTCTCTTGTTTGAGGTGAAGGACCTATTTTCATGTTGTAACACTCTATGTCTTGCCTTCATTGGGAGGGATATTGAGTACAAAGTTTGGAACATCACAATGCAGTTGTACAAGTCATTGGTGAGACCACACCTGGAGTGACAAGTTCAGTTCTGGTTACCCCAGCTAAAGGGAAGATGTCATTAATTTGGAAATGGTGTAGAAGAGATTGTGGGCTCGAGTTACAGGGAGAGGTTGGATAGGCTGGGACTTTGTTCCTTGGAGCGTAGGAGGCGGAGGGGTGACCTTATTGAGGTGTACAAGATCACGAGCTGGAACGGATAAAACGAACGCTCACAGTATTTTCCCAGGGTAGCGGATTCTAAAACTAGAGGGCACAGGATTAAGGTGAGAGGGGAAAGATTTAAAGAGCATAGAAACATAGAAAATAGTTGCAAGAGTGGGCCATTCGGCCCTTCGAGCCAGCACCGCCATTCAATATGATCGTGGCCGATCATCCAAAATCAGTACCCCGTTCCTGATTTCTCCGCATATCCCTTGATTCCGTTAGCCCTAAGAGCTAAATCGAACTCTCTCTTGAAAACATCCAGTGAATTGTCCTCCACTGCCCTCTGTGGCAGAGAATTCCACATCTGAGGGCTCTGGGGCAACTATTGCACTCAGAGGGTAGACCGTATCTGGAATGAGCTGTCGAGGATGCTGCAGATAAATGAATACAGGTACAGCTTTTAAAAGGACATTGGGACAGATATCTGGTTAGAATGTCTTTAGAAGGCTGTGAGTCACAGTCATAGAGAGATACAGTGTGGAAACAGGCCCTTCGGCCCAACCTGCCCACACCGACCAACATGTCCCAGCTACACTAGTCCCATCTGCCTGCGTTTGGTCCATATCCCATCAAACCTGTCCTATCCATGTACCTGTCTAACTGTTTCTTAAATGTTGGGATAGTCCCTGCCTCAACTACCTCCTCTGGCAGCTCATTCCATACACCCACCACCCTTTGTGTGAAAAAGTTACCCCTCAGATTCCTATTAAATCTTTCCCTCTTCACCTTGAACCTATGTCCTCTGGTCCTCGATTCCCCTACTCTGGGCAAGAGACTCTGTGTATCTACCCGATCTATTCCTCTCATGATTTTGTACACCTCTATAAGATCCCCCCTCATCCTCCTGCACTCCATGGAATAGAGACCCAGCCTACTCAACCTCTCCCTATAGCTCACACCCTCTAGTCCTGGCAACATCCTCCCAAATCTTCTCTGAACCCTTTCAAGCTTGACAACATCTTTCCTATAACACGGTGCCCAGAACTGAACACAATATTCTAAATGTGGTCTCACCAACGTCTTATACAATTGCAACATGACCTCCCAACTTCTATACTCACAGAGTCAATAGATAATAGACAATAGGTGCAGGAGTAGGCCATTCGGCTGTTCGAGTCAGCACCGCCATTCAATGTGATCATGGCTGATCATCCACAATCAGTACCCCGTTCCTGCCTTCTCCCCATATCCCCTGACTCCGCTATCTTTAAGGGAGTCAAGTGCAGGCAAATGGTACTAGCCCACTATGCCAACTGGATGAGTGGGGCTGAAGGGCCAGTTGCCGGGCCGCTGAACTCTAAAGGGCCTGTCCCAATTTCGCGACTTTTTCGGCAACTGCCGGCACCCGTCAAAGGTCGTCGCAGGTCGCCGAAAATGTTCAACATGTTGAAAATCCAGCGGCGACCAGAACAAGGTACGACTCTTTGGGCGACTACTCACGACCATACAGGCTTCACCCCGCCACATGTCGCCTGTAGAAACATAGAAACTTAGAAACATAGAAAATAGGTGCAGGAGTAGGCCATTCGGCCCTTAGCCTGCACCGCCATTCAATATGATCATGGCTGATCATCCAACTCAGTATCCCGTACCTGCCTTCTCTCCATACCCCCTGATCCCTTTAGCCACAAGGGCCACATCTAACTCCCTCTTAAATATAGCCAATGAACTGGCCTCAACTACCTTCTGTGGCAGAGAATTCCAGAGATTCACCACTCTCTGTGTGAAAAATGTTTTCCTCATCTCGGTCCTAAAATGATTTCCCCCTTATCCTTAAACTGTGAACCCTTGTTCTGGACTTCCCCAACATCGGGAACAATCTTCCTGCATCTAGCCTGCCCAACCCCTTAAGAATTTTGTAAGTTTCTATAAGATCCCCCCTCAATCTTCTAAATTCTAGCGAGTACAAACTGAGTCTATCCAGTCTTTCTTCATATGAAAGTCCTGACATCCCAGGAATCAGTCTGGTGAACCTTCTCTGTACTCCCTCTATGGCAAGAATGTCTTTCCTCAGATTAGGAGACCAAAACTGTACGCAATACTCCAGGTGTGGTCTCACCAAGACCCTGTACAACTGCAGTAGAACCTCCCTGCTCCTATACTCAAATCCTCTTGCTATGAATGCTAACATACCATTCGCCTTCTTCACTGCCTGCTGCACCTGCATGCCTACTTTTAATGACTGGTGTACCATGACACCCAGGTCTCGCTGCATCTCCCCTTTTCCTAATCGGCCACCATTCAGATAATAGTCTACTTTCCTTTTTTTGCCACCAAAGTGGATAACCTCACATTTATCCACATTATACTGCATCTGCCATGCATTTTCCCACTCACCCAGCCTATCCAAGTCACCTTGCAGCCTCCGAGCATCTTCCTCACAGCTAACACTGCCCCCCAGCTTTGTGTCATCCGCAAACTTGGAGATGTTGCATTCAATTCCCTCGTCCAAATCATTAATATATATCGTAAATAGCTGGGGTCCCAGCACTGAGCCTTGCGGTACCCCACTAGTCACTGCCTGCCATTGTGAAAAGGACCCGTTTACTCCTACTCTTTGCTTCCTGTCTACCAGCCAGTTCTCTATCCACATCAATACTGAACCCCCAATACCGTGTGCTTGAAGTTTGTATACTAATCTCTTATGTGGGACCTTGTCGAAAACCTTCTGAAAGTCCAGATATAACACATCCACTGGTTCTCCCTTATCCACTCTACTAGTTACATCCTCGAAAAATTCTATAAGATTCGTCAGACATGATTTACCTTTCGTAAATCCATGCTGACTTTGTCCAATGATTTCACCACTTTCCAAATGTGCTGCTATCCCATCTTTAATAACTGATTCTAGCAGTTTCCCCACTACCGACGTTAGACTAACTGGTCGGTAATTCTCCATTTTCTCTCTCCCTCCCTACCCTCCAGTCCTCAGGAACTACTCCAGAATCTAAAGAGTTTTGAAAAATTATCACTAATGCATCCACTATTTCTGGGGCTACTTCCTTAAGTACTCTGGGATGCAGCCTATCTGGTCCTGGGGATTTATCGGCCTTTAATCCATTTAATTTACCTAACACCACTTCCCGGCTAACCTGGATATCACTCAGTTCCTCCATCTCATTTGACCCCCAGTACTCTGCTATTTCCGGCAGATTATTTATGTCTTCCTTAGTGAAGACAGAACCAAAGTAGTTATTCAATTGGTCCGCCATGTCCTTGTTCCCCATGATCAATTCGCCTGTTTCTGACTGCAAGGGACCTACATTTGTTTTAACTAATCTTTTTCTCTTCACATATCTATAAAAGCTTTTGCAGTCAGTTTTTATGTTCCCTGCCAGTTTTCTTTCATAATCTATTTTCCCTTTCCTAATTAAGCCCTTTGTCCTCCTCTGCTGGACTCTGAATTTCTCCCAGTCCTCTGGTAGGCGGCTTTTTCTGGCTAATTTGTACGCTTCATCTTTTGTTTTGATACTATCCCTGATTTCCCTTGTTATCCATGGATGCACTACCTTCCCTGATTTATTTTTTTGCCAAACTGGGATGAACAATTGTTGTAGTTCAACCATGCAGTCTTTAAATGCCTTCCATTGCATATCTACCGCCAACCCATTAAGAATCAATTGCCAGTCTATCTTGGCCAATTCACTTCTCATACCCTCAAAGTTACCTTTCTTTAAGTTCAGGACCCGTGTTTCTGAATTAACAATGTCACTCTCCATCCTAATGAAGAACTCAACCATATTATGGTCACTCTTGCCCAAGGGGCCACGCACAACAAGACTGCTAACTAACCCTTCCTCATTACTCAATACCCAATCTAGAATAGCTTGCTCTCTCATTGGTTCCTCTACATGTTGGTTTAGAAAACTATCCCGCATACATTCCAAGAAATCCTCTTCCTCAGCACCCCTGCCAATTTGATTCACCCAATCTATATGTAGATTGAAGTCACCCATTATAACTGTTTTGCCTTTGTTGCATGCATTTCTAATTTCCTGTTTGATGCCATCCCCAACTCCACTACTACTGTTAGGTGGCCTGTACACAACTCCCACTAGCGTTTTCTGCCCCTTAGTGTTTCGCAGCTCTACCCATATCGATTCCACATCCTCCAAGCTAATGTCCTTCCTTTCTATTGCGTTAATCTGCTCTCTAACCAGCAATGCTACCCCACCTCCTTTCCCTTTCTGTCTATCCCTCCTGAATATTGAATATCCCTGGATGTTCAGCTCCCAGCCTTGGTCACCCTGGAGCCATGTCTCCGTGATCCCGACTATATCATAGTCATTAATAGCTATCTGCACATTCAACTCATCGACCTTATTACGAATGCTCCTTGTATTGAGACACAAAGCCTTCAGGCTTGTTTTTACAACACTCTTACCCCTTATACAATTATGTTGAAAAGTGGCCCTTTTTGATTTTTGCCCTGGATTTGTCTGCCTGCCACTTTTACTTTTCACCTTGCTACCTATTGCTTCTACCCTCATTTTACAACCCTCTGTCTCTACGCTCACACATTTAAGAAACCCTTTCCCTTTAACTCCATCCTCAACTATCCCATTCGACACCCCACCCCCCTTATTCAGTTTAAAACCACCCGTGTAGCAGTGGCAAACCTGCCTGCCAGAATGCTGGTCCCCCACCTGTTAAGATGCAATCTGTCCCTTTTGTACAGTTCCCCCTTACTCCAAAACAGATCCCAGTGATCTAAGAATCTAAATCCCTGCCCCGTGCACCAGTTCCTCAGCCATACATTCAGGTCCCGTTTCTCCCTGTTCCTGCTCTCACCAGCACGAGGAACTGGAAGCAAACCGTAGATAACAACCCTGGAGGTCCTGCTTTTCAGCATTTTTCCGAGCTCTCTAAAGTCACGCTGCAGAATATTCATCCCCTTCTTTCCGACATCGTTTGTGTCGACATGCACTACCGCTTCTGGCTGTTCATCTTCGCCCTTGAGGATTTTCTGCACTCTGTCCGTGACATCCTGGATCCTGGCACCAGGAAGGCAGCACACCATCCTCGAATCCCTGTACGGTCGTGAGTCGTCTCCTCAGTCGCCCAAAGAGTCGTAGCGTCTTTCTGGTCACCGCTGGATGTTCAACATGTTGACATTTATTGGCGACCTATGACGGGTGCCGGCAGTCGCCGAAAAAGTCGCGTGAGTGGGTCGGGCCCTTAACTCTGATCTTAAAATGCAGTTACTTACGTCAATATCTGGTAACTCAAGGGAGTAGGTTGCTCTCAATATCTTACCGGAGAGTGACTTTCAATGAGCAAGAGTCAATAAAGGAAATCTTTCAATGATTGTTTGAATGCTTGGTTTTGCAATGGAACGAAGTTCTCAGGGACTGATTGATTCCAAGGTGTTTTATGACAACAGTCTGCAGAGGTCACGGGCAGAGACTTCCAGCAGCTTTACAAGATGATTGCTGTTTGATAATTCTTCTGAACACTGGCAATCTACTGTGGAGAAGGCAACTGTAAGTGAATGAAGCTGAGCCCGCTGGATCATGTTACCCTGATGGAGAATTCTCTTTTATCTTTTATTGAGTAATCAGGGTAGCACAGATCAACCTATCCACGTAGAGTGCCATCTGTTCCATAAAAGAGTATGTCATGAAAACTTGCAAATACTAGTTAATGAATAGTGGTTTCGTTCAGCCTGAGGAATACCACAAAATGATCAATTTTATCTGCTTGGAAACCTGATTATTTTTTCTCTCTATCTCTCCTTCTGAAGACCACACTGCATGCATTAACCATATAGAACGGCAGGAATTGGTCAGTGGTCAACTTTGCCAGGTGAGTCTTTTTCTCACTTCACTGAAACGGAGACTGGAGGAAATAATGTTTGCTGCAATCAAAGATCTTACAATATCTTTTCATGATACTTCAAAGGTTTCACCTGTATTTTTCTGTGTATATGTGTGTGTGTAAGTCTGTGTGTGTGTATGTGTGTGCTTGTGCGTGTGCGTATGTGTGTGCGCGTGAGCGTGTTTGTGTGCATGCGTTTGTATGTGGTGTGTGTGCATGTGTGCGTGTGTGTGTGTGCGTGTATGTGTGTGTGTGTGTGTGTGCGTGGATCACGTGCAGGCACGGTGGCGCAGCGGTAGAGTTGCTGCCTCACAGCGCCAGAGGCCTCGGTTCGATCCTGACTACGGGTGCTGTCTGTACGGAGTTTGCACGTTCTCCCCGTGACCTGCGTGGGTTTTCTCCGGGTGCTCCGGTTTCCTCCCACACTCCAAAGACGTGCAGGTTTGTAGGTTAATTGGCTTGGTGTAAATGTAAATTGTCCCGTGTGTGTTGGTGTGCGGGATGTTTGCTGGTCGGCGCGGACCTGGTGGGCCGAAGGGCCTGTTTCCATGCTGTGTTTCTAAAGTTTGAACGTCTATCCTGACTGACAATAGACAAAAGACTATAGGTGCAGGAGTAGGCCATTCGGCCCTTCGAGCCAGCACCGTCATTCAATGTGATCATGGCTGATCATCCCCAATCAGTACCCTGTTCCTAACTTCTCCCCATATCCCCTGACTCCACTATCTTTCAGAGCTCTATCTAACTCTCTCTTGAAAGCATTCAGAGAATTGGCCTCCACTGCTTCTGAGGCAGGGAATTCCACAGATTCACAACTCTCTGGGTGAAAAAGTTTTCCCTCGTCTCTGTTCTAAATGGCTTACCCCTTATTCTTAAACTGTGGCCCCTGATTCTGGACTCCCCCAACATCGGGAACATGTTTCCTGCCTCCTGCGTGTCCAATCCCTTAATAATCTTATATGTTTCAATAAGGTTCCCTCTCATCCTTCTAAATTCCAGAGCCCAGCCGCTCCATTCTATTAACATATGACAGTCCCGCCATCCCGGGAATTAACCTGGTGAACCTACGCTGCACTCCCTCAATAGCAAGAATGTCCTTCCTCAAATTTGAAGACCAAAACTGCACACCATACTCCAGGTGTGGTCTCACTAGGGCCCTCTCCTAATTTGAGGAAGGACATTCTTGCTATTGAGGGAGTGCAGCGTAGGTTCACCAGTTAATTCCCAGGATGGCGGGACTGTCATATGATGAAAGAATGGGTCGACTGGGCTTGTATTCACTGGAATTTAGGATGAGAGGGCATCTTATAGAAACATTCAAAATTCTTAAGGGATTGGACAGGCTAGATGCAGGAAGAATGTTCCCCATGTTGGGGAAGTCTAGAACCAGGGGTCACACACATTTTAAGAATAAGGGCTAGGCCATTTAGGACTGAGATGAGGAATGTTTTCACCCAGAGAGTTGTGAATCTGTGGAATTCGCTGCCACAGAAGGCAGTGGAGGCCAATTCACTGGATGTTTTCAAGGGAGAGTTAGAGTTAGCTCTTAGGGCTAACGGAATCAAGGGATACGGGGAGAACAGGAACGGGGAACTGATTTTGGATGATGAGGCATGATCACAGTTAATGGCGGTGCTGGATCGAAGGGCCGAATGGCCTACTCCTGCACCTATTTTCCATGTTTCTATGTTTACACAACCCTAATCGTACCTCAGCAACGGAACACTCTGGACCAGTGGTTCTTAACCTGGGGGTCGTGACCCCTTATGGGGGTCGTGTGGGGCTTTGCCGGGGGTCATGAAGGGGACACAAATAACATATCCATTTGTTCAGCCCATGTTTAGGAACCTAACAAAGGTACATACCGCATACAGTATTTTGTTCACCTACTGGTGCCAAAATGGGTAAGAACCACCGCGATAGACCATGGACTTGTGTTCTAGTTGTGTTTTGCACTAAGTGTGCTTGTGCAGTGCACTGTACATCGCTACACATGACAATAAACCGTCGAGGGGATCTATCGCAGTCGCTGCCTCAAAAAGGCTGGCAGCATCATCAAGGACCCACACCATCCTGGCCACACACTCATCTCTCCGCTACCTTCAGGTAGAAGATACAGGAGCCTGAAATCTGCAACATCCAGGTTCAGGAACAGCCACTTCCCCACAGCCATCAGACTGTTAAACTCGCCAACAAACAGACTCTGAACTGTAACAGCCTATTGCACTTTATCTGCTTATTTATGTGTATATTGAACTGAACTGTTCTGTATTTATGTTTACAATATTCTGTTGTGTTGCAGCAAGCAAGAATTTCATTGTCCGATCTGGGACACACGATAATAAAACACTATTGACTGGACTTGAAACTAATTAAACCGAGTTAAATTAATATCTTGTACTTGGCACGGCCCTTTTTCTTTTCACGGACTTGCAGAATTGACGTGTGATTTGTGTTTAGACGTGTTGTCTAAGTCTATGATGCTGCTGCAAGCAGGGATTTCATTGCAGCTATACCTGAATGTACCTGGTCGTATGTCGGTAAACTAGACTAGACTGGGATTGTTTACAACATGTCAGCATCCAGTAGCGTCGTTCCTTCCGCAGGTGGCTATAATATCGGAGACGTCACACCTGCCGCTCACTGGGGCGAGAGGATGAAAGGTACTGAAATCTCTTTGAGAGTGCCACTGACCTCCTGTGGACAACAATCTGCAGGGGGCTGCAAATACATCAAGCTACAAGCTTGAACAGTCCCAATTCATCAAAGCTCCTAACTAAAATGTGTCTCTCTTCATACCGCACTGCACTCTAATGCTGCAGTTGTAGTCAGTCAAGGGCCTGTCCCACTTACCGCAATTTTTTTCGGCGTTTTTGCCGGCACCCGTCATAGTCGCAGCAGTTCGCCGAAAATGTTCAGCGTGTTGAAAATCCAGCGGCGACCAGAATAAGGCACGACTCTTTGGGCGACTACTCACCACCAAACAGGCGTCACCCCGCGATTTGCTGTGACTATGAAGGGTGCCGGCAAGTCGCCCAAAAAAATCGCGTAAGTGGGACAGGCCCTTAAAGGTGACACAAACGTTTATTTCCTAAAACACAGCAACTTCACACGTTGCTTGGCTTTAGGGTTTTGTTCTGGCCTTTTCCCACCTCCAGTCCCCACCCCTTCCCCCGCCCCCCCCCCCCCCCTTCTACTTTCAGTCTGAAGAAGGGTCTCGACCCAAAACCTCACCTCTTCCTTTTTCTCTAGAGATGCTGCCAGTTCCGCTGAGTTACTCCAGCATTTTGTGTCTATCTTCTCCAGAGATGCTGCCTGTCCCGCTGAGTTACTCCAGCATTTTGCGTCTATCTTCGGTGTAAACCAGCACCTGCAGTTCCTTCTCACACACATTGTCCAGTTTTAATCTAGTTTAGTTTAGATAGTTCAGTTTATTGTCACGTGTGCCGAGGTTCAGTGAAAAGCTTTTTGTTGCGTGCTATCCAGTCAGCAGAAAGACAATACATGATTACAATCGAGCTGTCCACAGTGTACAGATACATGATGAAAGGAACAAGATATAGTGCAAGATAGTCCAGTAGAGACCGATTACAAATACTTTGAGTGTCTCCAATGAGGTAGAAGGTAGCTTTCTAGTTGGTGATAGGACAGATAAGTTGCCTGATAACAGCTGGGAAGAAACTGTCCCTGAATCTGGAGGTGAGCGTTTTCACACTTTTGTACCTCTTGCCCGATGGGAGAGGGGAGATGAGGGAGTTGCCGAAACTAAAACACAGCTGGGCTTGTACATTCTGGAGTTTAGAAGGATGAGAGGGCATCTCATTGAAACATATAAGATTGTTCAGGGTTTGGACACGCTAGAGCCAGGAAACATGTTCCCGATGTTGGGGGAGTCCAGAACCAGGGGCCACAGTTTAAGAGTAAGGGGTAAGCCATTTAGAACGGAGACGAGGAAACACTTTTTCCTCACAGAGAGTGGTGAGTCTGTGGAATTCTCTGCCTCAGAGGGCGGTGGCGGCCGGTTCTCTGGATGCTTTCAGGAGAGAGCTAGATAGGGCTCTTAAAAAATAGCGGAGTCAGGGGATATGGGGAGAAGGCAGGAACGGGGTACTGATTGGGGATGATCAGCCATGATCACATTGAATGGCGGTGCTGGCTCGAAGGGCCGAATGGCCTACTCCTGTACCTATTGTCTATTGTCAATTGCCGGAGATGCGATTGTTTTCCGGGTCGTAACTCCGGTCGCTCTGCGGCCTAACATCGCGGAGCTGGAGGTCTTGCTCGGGACTGACTTTGAGCCCCACCGCGGGCCGTGGACTTACCATCGGAGGCGGTTCCTTGGCTGGGATCGACGCTCCAACCGCGGCCTGCGGACTTTAACATCAAGGAGCTCGCAGTCTCGGGTTGAGACCGACGTCGGGAAGTTCCAAAAGCCTCACGACGTTCGACTTGCCCCGACTCGGGGTAGATCGCCTGGGATTATAGTTTATGGATTATGGATGTTGAGGACTCTCTCTTCATTCTCCAAGATGTGTTGTGCACCAACAGGAATGTCTACAAAAGTACCCATAGCTGGGAGCGTCAACAAATAACGTTGCCAGCATCTGACGGCTGCCAGGACCACAGTGACCACCCTGCTGCCCCAGGGGAATGTCAGGAATGTTAGAGCTTAGCGACATAAAGTATCAACTGAAACCTTGTGGAATTAATGTAGAAAAAAGTCTACAGACTCAAGACTGTTTCATTGTCATCTGTCCCAGCAACAGAACAGAGAGATTCTAACCTGCTGGAGTTTAAAGATCCAGAAACATAATAACACACAGTTAATATACAATAATCAATAATACAATTAATTAATATCATTAATACTTGGTTTCCATCATAGAGCAAATCAAAGCAAACTGATACAGCGTGGAAACAGGCCCTTCAGCCCAACTTACCCACACCGACCAACATGTCCCATCTACACTAGTCCCACCTGCTTGCATTTGGCCCATATCCCTCTAAACCTGTCCTATCCATGTACCTGTCTAAATGTTTCTTAAATGTTGGGATAATCCCAGCCTCAACTACCTCCTCCGGCAGCTCATTCCATACACCCACCACCCTTTGTGTGAAAAAGTTACCCCTCAGATTTCTATTAAATCTTTCCCCTTAAATCTATGGTTCTCGATTCCCCTACTATGGCCAAGAGACTACCCGATCTATTCCTCTCATGATTTTATACACCTCTATAAGATCACCCCTCATCCTCCTGCGTTCCAAGGAATAGAGTCCCTGCCTGCGCAACCCTTCCCTTTAGCCTACACCCTCGAGTCCTGGCACCAACTAATCTGAAACATAGTCTGTAGCAAATGTTCAAAGTTATTTTCACTTGAATTTTTTTCCACATTTGTTGAAGGAATTTAACTGATTGGGTATTTTTCTTTCCGAGGGAAAGTGGAAGTTAGCTTTCCGATGGAACCGAGCAAAGTTTGTATTTGCCAAGTGAATGTAAGGACGATACAGGTACAAGTTAACTCCTTGTAAACTTTAGCACAGAAATACTTTGGTGTGATAAAGGGCCTGTCCCACTTGGACGACCTAATCCACGAGTTTAGAAGTCCCCAGACGAGTTGAAAAAAATGTCCAGGTCGTGTTGACTCGTCGAAGTAAAAGACCTCCTGCAACTATTTCTACGACCAACTACGACTATTTCTACGACCAACTACGACTATTTCTAAGACCAACTACGACTATTTCTACGACCAACTACGACTATTTCTACGACCAACTACGACTATTTCTACGACCAACTACGACTATTTCTACGACCAACTACGACTAGCTACGAGTGGAAAATTATCACATGATAAAATGATGTCATGTTTGCATTTTTTTTCTCGGGCCAGTTACCGACCTACAACTATCTACAACTATCTACGACTACTATCACGACCTACTACGACCTACCTACAACCTGCCTACGAGTATCCATCTTATCCATGCCGACCCTTTTTTTAAACTCGTGGACATTTTTTATCAGGCTGGAAAAAACGCCGCGACCTACTTGAGGCCACGAGTACGCGGAGACCACTCACGAGCACGAGGAAGAGTTACGAAGACCTCCTACGACCTCGTGACGACCATGCTGCGAGTATGAATCAAGGGCAAACTCGGCAGAGGTCGCCAATTAGGTCGTGAAAGTGGGACAGGGGCTTAAGCGACTTTGAGTCCTGAAAAGCGCTATATAAATAAAATGTATTATTATTATTATTATTATTATTACTGATCTGTATGAATAAAAATGACTATTTATCGCAGTACTACTTAAAGACACTTCTCCGTGGATTGTCACCTTGTCGTGGTGGAGAAGCTTGTGTGGACCTGAGATCCTGAGAGCGATGCCGTCTGGAGCTATGGTCCTGGTAGGGCCACCCATGGCGGTAAGGTCGAGGGGGAGGTCTCTGACAAAGAGCAATCCAACCAAGACCTCAACGGTGGAACAGGCGGAGGACGATGGCTGACCTTAGTGGAGCGTCACAACGGCTGGGAAGGCGGATGAAGGCTGCGGCAGAAAAGGGTCTGCGGTCATCTTGGACTCCATGCCACTGGATCCTGACCCAGATCTGTCAAGGACCGTGGGGTGGCTGTCTGTGCACCAGTCTCCCCACGTTAAACAAAGTCACGCACAGGCGTCCTCCAACCCTGGAGACACCCATAGTCAGCCACGACCGAAGGGGGCCTAAGATTTAAAGAAAGTCGAGAGGGCGTAGCTTTTAGATGAGAGGGGCAAAGGTTAGAGGAGATGTGCGGGGCATGTTTTTTACACAGAGGGTGGTGGGTGCCTGGAACGCGCTGCCAGGGTTGGTGGTGGAGGCAGATACTATAGTGGTGTCTAAGAGGTTTTTGGACAGGCACGTGGATATGCAGGGAATGGAGGGATATGGATCACGTGCAGGCGGAGGAGATTAGTTTAACATGACATCGTGTTCGGCACGGACATTGTGGGCTGAAACGTACTGCTCTATATTACACGTTAGGGAATACATTTCAGAAATAGTGAATTCACAATTTTTATTTAATAGCTACGGCAAAACCTATTACCCCTTTTTATTCTTTCATGAAGTGATGATGTCGACAGCCAAATTATATACTTGACTTCCTTCAAACAAGGACATGGTCAGCTGGAGACACGGATTCATAAAGCAGGGAAACAGGCTCATGAGCCCAATACGTCCGTAGAGTCACAGAGTGATACCGTGTGGAAACAGGCCCTTCGGCCCAACTTGCCCACACCGGCCAACATGTCCCATCTTCACTCGTCCCACCTGCCCGCGTTTGATCCATATCCCTCCAAACCCGTCCTATCCACGTATCTGTCTAACTGTGTCTTAAACTTTTGGATAGTCCCAGCCTCAACTACCTCCTCCGGCAGCTCGTTCCATACACCCACCGCCCTTTGTGTGGAAAAAGTCACCCCTCAGATTCCTACTAAATCTTTTGCCCTTCACCTTGAACCTGTGTCCTCTGGTCCTCGATTCCCCTACTGTGGGCAAGAGACTCTGTGCGTCTACCCGATCTATCCCCTTATCATGTACCTATGCATGTCAGTATGTCAAGGAGGACTCTCTCGAACTTCTACAGGTGCACAGTAGAGAGCATGCTGACCGGTTGCATCGTGGCTTGGTACGGCAACCTGAGGGTCCAGGAGTGGAAAAGAATGCAGAAAGTTGTGACCACTGCCCAGTCCATCATCAGCTCTGACCTCCCCACCATCGAAGGGATCTATCGCAGTCGCTGCCTCAAAAAGGCTGCCAACATCATCAAAGACCCACACCATCCTGGCCACACACTCTTCTCTCTGCTGCCATCAGGAAGAAGGTACAGGAGCCTGAAATCTGGAACATCCAGGCAGCAGCAAGAATTTCATTGTCCTACCTGGGACACATGACAATAAAACTCTCTTGACTCTTGCACTGTGGACGGCTCGATTGTAATCATGTATTGTCTTTCCGCTGACTGGATGGATAGCACGCAACAAAAACCTTTCCACTGTACCTCGATACACGTGACAATAAACTGAGCTGAACTGAAACTGAACTATCTTTCCCCCTCCCCTCTCAGCTTAAAACACAAGAAGGACTTACATTAAAATTTGAGAATCCACTTGAGATGCAGAGAATCTCAAGTGGATTCTTATCCAAATGGTCCCCTGGTCCACTTGAGATGCAGACCATGGGACCATTTGGATAAGCGCTGAGCCTTGCTTGCTTGGGTAATTATGCCTTATTGTGAATGATTGGGTTTGTGACCAAATGCAGCTAGCTAGCGTTACGTCATGGCCAAGTGGTTTCAAACAATGCTTCTTAAGTTTTAACATAGGGTGACCTCTCCAAAACACATTCCTCACTCTAGGAGATTTACTGATTAACCAGAGCGGCATCCCAACATTAAGCTGCACAAAGCACACTTTTGGAGAATGTAATGGAACTATAATGAGCTATTTCTTGGAAAGAGGTGCTGAACATTTCGAATGGAAATTTGATATTTGGTTTCATTTTTTCATTTCATTTCACTGCACGTCTTGTATGTGTATGTGACAAATAAAGTTGACTTGACTTGAAGGTGGACAAAAGTGCTGGAGAAACTCAGCGGGTGAGGCAGCATCTATGGAAGTAAATAGGTGACATTTTGGCCAAAACTCTTCCTTCAGACTGATTTGAGGGTGGGGAAGGGGTGGGAAGAAGAAAGGAAGAGGTGGAGCCAGTGGGCTGAGGGAGAGCTGAGAAGGGGAGGAGAAAGCAAGGACTACCTGAAATTGGAGAAGTCAATGTTCATACCGCTGGGGTGTAAACTACCCAAGCGAAATATGAGGTGCTGCTCCTCCAATTTATGGTGGTCCTCACTCTGGCCATGGAGGAGGCCGAGGACAGAAAGGTCGGATTCAGAATGGGAGGGGGGGTTGAAGTGCTTGACATGACTTGACTTTGGTCATAACATTTCTATTGATGTTTAAATCTACAATTTATATTCTGGCATGGTCTGCTCGACTCCCCACCATCGATGGGGTTTACCGGAGTCACAGCCAGCAGCATCAGAGACCCACACCACCCTGGTCACACTCTCAACTCAACCCTGCCATTGGGAAGAAGGTAGAGGAACCTGAAAACTGTAATGTCCAGGTTCAGGAACAGCTACTTCCCCACAGCCGTTCAGCTATTAAACACGACAACCTTCACACAGAGGGTGGTGGGTGTATGGAGCGAGCGGCCAGAGGAGGTAGTTGAGGCTGGGACTATCCCAACATTTAAGAAACAGTTAGACAGGTACATGGATAGGACAGGTTTGGAGGGATATGGACCAAACGCAGGCAGGTGGGACTAGTGTAGCTGGGACATGTTGGCCAGTGTGGGCAAGTTGGGCCGAAGGGCCTGTTTCCACGCTGTATCACTCTGTGACTCAATTATTCTGTAACCTCCAAATAAGTTCTGAACTGCTCTGAATTATTATTATTGCACAATTATTGGGGGGTTTTATGTGTACGTATGTGTGCGCTTTCTGGAGCTCTTTTTGGGCTGGCGGGACTGGTTTCCAGAGGGCTAGTATGGACATTGTGGGCCGAATGGATTCTTGGGCTGGCGGTTCAGTCACTCAAGCCTGTTGTGCTGGCAGCTCATTCACTCACGGCTGGTGGGCTCGTAGTTGACTCACGGCTATTCCTTGAAATTCCATTTCAAGCAGGGTGCAAGGCCACCAAATTCAAGTGCAGTTTCTTACCACTTCAAGCAGGGTGCAAGGCCACCAAATTCAAGTGCAGTTTCTTACCACTTCAAGCAGGGTGCAAGGCCACCAAATTCAAGTGCAGTTTCATACCATTTCAAGCAGGGTGCAAGGCCATTAAAGACAGCGAGTCGTGACCTCTCCGTCCTCCATCTTGCAGAGACTGAGCCACGCCCACACTTCTGGGTTTTATAGTCCCTCCCCCCTCCCACCAGAAGGGGCATGGCCTTCATGGCGTGATTGACAGGAGAGAATCTCAACATTTTTTAAACACTAATAACTTTTATTTTTCATCAATGGGAAAAATCCTCTTGTCCTGCGCAGCGGAGGGGGACTGAGTAAGATGGCCAAAAATCACGGCCGTAAGTGGCAGCGTTTTTTCTAAAATCAATATACAGATTAACAGGAAGTGGTCAAGATCAGACTTTTAGTAATGTAGATATGTGTGTGTGTGCGTGTGTGTGTGTGTGTATATATATATATATATATAATTCACAAATACACAAATTTATACTCACAAATACACACATATATATATATATGCATCATAGATAGATATGTACACACACACACACACACATATATATATATATATATATATATATATATATATATATATATGTACATATCTATCTATGATCCACATATATATATATATATATATATATATATATATATATATATATATATATATATATGTGTGTGTATTTGTGAGTATAACACACACACTGAACTTTTATTTTCTGGTTCACTATATTGTTTACAGTGTTTGATGTTTCCATATTATGTTGAGCTGCTACAAATAAAGGGCCTGTCCCACTTAGGCGATTTTTTTGGCGACTGCCGGCGACTGTCACAGTCGTAGCAGGTCGCCGAAAAAGTGGCGACTGGACCCCCCCCTACGACAATGTCTACGACAACCTAACACCTAGTCGACGACAAGCTACGGCAAGCTACCGACAACCGGCGACCCAATCGTCGCGACTTAGGACGTCCACACAGGCTACAAGCTACGACGAGCAAAGTCAACCCTACGTCCACCCGCGACAAGCTACCACCCTGTCAGCGACAACTGAAGACAATTCAGTCGCCGGTACCTGTCGCCAGTTGGCGTAGGTTGACGTAGGTTGTCGCCAATGGAATTCACCGAAGTCAGCACCTGGCGACAACCTACGTCATCCGGCGACAACCTACGTCACCTGGCGACAACCTACGACAGCACCTACGTCAGAGAAGACAAGCTACGTCAAGCCCACAGTCGCCGAAAAGTTTTGAACATTTCAAAATCCAGCGGCGACCAGAAAAACGTTACGACTCTTTAGGCGACTTGAGGAGACGACTCACGACCATAGTCGCCTAAAAAAATCGCTAAGTGGGACAGAGGCTTAAGAATGTAATTGTTCTATCTGGGGCACATGACAATTAAACTCTCTCTCTCTCTCTCGAGTCTCTTGAAAATAAGAAAATATAGCCGATAGAAAGGGGAAAAAGTAGAAAAGTCAGTCTCATAGAGCGGGAAAGAAGGCTTGTGGTGTCTCGCCTCCACTGGTCGGGGTATTGCGTGTGAGAGTCAGCAGGTCACACCACAGCTGTGGAGACTTTGGGCTGCATTAGAATATTGGTTAGTTCTGGTCGCCCCCATTACAGGAAGGATGTGGGGGCTGTTCCTTTCTGTTTTGTAGGGTTTTCGCACAATCCGCGAGCATTGCCACTTTTCATTTCACTGCACATCTCGTATGTGTATGTGACGAATAGACTTGACTTGACTTGAGAGGGGCAGAGGAGGTTCACCAGAATGATTCCTGGATGAGGGGGGACAAGGACAGGGTGGACAGACATGGATTGTTTCCTCTGGAACATCAAAGGCTGAGGGGAGACCCGATTGACAAATATAAAATGATGAGAAGCGTGCGGTCAGAAGGGTAGATGGTGAACAGTCAGAACCATATTGTAGGAGCCAATTATGTTTACTGTTGGCATATTATATTATTTTGTCTCGATATACCATGCAGTATTATTTTGGACAGTAGGGGGCGGTTATTAGATGCACAGGGTGGTGTATATAAGGGCATAGGGGACAGGGAGGAAGAGCATACAGTCTCTCTGGACCAGGGACAGAGCAGCCAGCTACAACTTGCATGCAGAATAAAGGAGAAACTTGTACGTCCATCTCTTTGTTCATACGGCTACTGCAATAAACAACCGACTAAACTGGAAATAACGACTGGAAGATCTCTTCTATTTAGGTCTGCGTAAGATCGCTCCGACTCACCGGTGTAGTAATGGCAACTGGGAAAGAGGACACTGGAATGGTCGGAAATTTGCCATTGCACATTTGCTCAGAGTAGAATTGTCAAAGACCAGAGGGGCTTGTCTTCAATGTGAGAGAGGCAAAGTTCAATGGAGATTTGTGGGGCAAGTTGTGTTTACACAGAGTTGGGATGGCGTGTTGCATCAAGATGGGCGGCACGGTGGCGCAGCGGCGTAGTTGCTGCCTCACAGCGCCAGAGACCCGGGTTCCATCCTGACTAAGGGTGCCATAGAGAGAGTACAGAGGAGATTTACTAGAATGTTGCCTGGGTTTCAGCAACTAAGTTACAGAGAAAGGTTGAACAAGTTAGGTCTTTATTCTTTGGAGCGCAGAAGGTTAAGGGGGGACTTGATAGAGGTCTTTAAAATGATGAGAGGGATAGACAGAGTTGACGTGGATAAGCTTTTCCCATTGAGAGTAGGGAAGATTCAAACAAGGGAACATGACTTGAGAATTAAGGGACAGAAGTTTAGGGGGAACATTAGGGGGAACTTCTTTACTCAGAGAGTGGTAGCTGTGTGGAATGAGCTTCCAGTGGAAGTGGTGGAGGCAGGTTCGATGTTATCCTTTAAAAATAGATTGGATGGGTATATGGACGGGAAAGGAATGGAGGGTTATGGTCTGAGTGCAGGTAGATGGGACTAGGTGAGAGTAAGTGTTCGGCACTGACTAGAAGGGCCGGGATGGCCTGTTTCCGTGCTGTAATCGTTATATGGTTATATGGTTATATGCCTGTGTGGAGTTTGCACGTTCTCCCCATGACCTGCGTGGGTTTTCTCCGGGTGCTCCGGTTTCCTCCCACACCCCAAAGACTTACAGGTTTGTAGGTTAATTGGCTTCTGTAAATTGTCCCTTGTGTGTAGGGTAGAATTTATGTATGGAAATCGCTGGTTGGAATGGACACAGTGGGCAGAAGGGCCTGATTCCACGCAGTATCTATAAACTAAACTAATAACTAGATGCTGGCAAGTTCAGAAAGGGAACAGTAATTTACTTTGGTTTAGAGATACAGCACGGAAACTGGCCCTTCAGCCCACAGGGGCCATGCTGACCATCGATCGCCCATTCACACCAATTCTACTTTCACATCCATTACACTTGAGGGTCAATTAACAGAAGCCAATTAATCTACAGGCCCACATGTCAGAATCTGTATCCTAGGGTGAAAATGTCAAAGACTGGAGGGCGTGGCTTTAAGGTGAGAGGGGCAAAGTTTAAAGGAGATGTGCGGGGCAGGAACGCGCTCCCAGGGGTGGTGGTGGAGGCAGATATGATAGTGGTGTCTAATGTTGGACAGGCACATGGATAAGCAGGGATATGGAGGGATATGGATCACGTGCAGGCTGATAAGAGTTGGTCTGGGCTTCATGTTCAGCATGAACATTAGGTATAAAAAGTCCAAAAGGTACAGAAGTGTGAAAACGCACACCTCCAGATTCAGAGACAGTTTCTTCCCAGCTGTTATCAGGCAACTGAACCATCCTACCACAACCAGAGAGCAGTGCTGAACTACTGTCTACCTCATTGGTGACTCTCGGACTATCCTTGATTGGACTTTGCTGGCTTTACCTTGCACTAAACGTTATTCCCTTGTCATGTATGTGTACACTGTAAACGGCTCGATTGTAATCATGTATTGTCTTTCCGCTGACTGGTTAGCACGCAACAAAGGCTTTTCACTGTACCTCGGAACACGTGACAATAAACTAAACTGATCATTATGGGCCGAAGGGCCTGGTCCTGTGCTGTACTGTTGTATATTCCGTGTTCTACACCTTCATGAAAGATGGGGCCTGTTTGTAAAATGAGAGCAGTAAAGGGCCTGTCCCACTTACGCGACCTCTACAGCCGACTGCCGGCACCCGTGATAGGTCGCCGAAATATTCAACATGTTGAAAATTCAGCGTCGACCAGAAAGACGCTACGACTCTTTGGAGACCTCTCACGACCAGAGGAGACCCCTCACGACCATGGTCGTGAGAGGTCTCCTATGGTTGTGAGAGGTCACCAAAGAGTTTTTCTGGTCGCTGCTGAATTTTCAACATGTTGAAAATTTCGGCGACCTATGTCGGGTGCCGGCAGTCGCCTGTAAAGGTCGCGGTAAGTGGGACAGGCCCTTAAGTGACTGTGGCAGCCTGTTTACTGATTATTCTTTCCATGTTTAACTGAGCAAACAGACTCCGAGAAACATTTATCCTGTTCAGTTGAACACTGCAGTAATTAGGAGTGCAAGATTCAGTCCACAGCTGTTTGGCCAGCGCCTACATCAATTTGAATCCATTTTACTGTGATGTGACTTGTGGATATTATATTGGGAAGAGCAGCCACGCTTGGGAATCACCCGTGTGCCGGGAAAATGCCGAGTCAGCGGATTGTTGCCGCGATACTAAATTAAAACCATCCTCAACAAAAACATCTAACGCCACAAGTTCAACTCGAGTGGAAGGCAGACAATTCAGCAGAAGGGAGGAAGGCAGACTGGGAACGGGAACCACACTGTGACGGATCAGTAACTCAAACGCCCAGGAATGGAGGAGACTGCAGAGAGTGGTGGACACTGGCCGCTCCCTCACGGAGGGATCTACAGGAGTCGCTGCCTCAAAAAGGCAGCAGGCATCATCAGAGACCCACACCACCCTGGCCACGCTCTCATCTCGCTGCTACCATCGGGGAAGAAGGTACAGGAGCCTGAAAACCGTGACCTCCAGGTTCAAGAACAGCTTCTTCCCACAACCATCAGGCTCTTGAACACCGCACAACACTAACCTCAGCAACTGTGATCTTCTACCAACTGCGTCTGTGGTTGCAATACCGACTTCAGTCTTTTACACTAGTATGGTTACCTAGAACGTAATTTATTGATTGAGAGTATTATTGGTCGCATATATTTATCTGTGTGTTATTGTGTTAGTGAGCCTGTAAAAGCGGCAGCAAGTAAGAATTTCATTGATCATTTACTGGCACGTATGGCAATTATGCACTCGTGACAATATGACAATAGACAATAGGTGCAGGAGTAGGCCATTCGGCCCTTCGAGCCAGTACCGCCATTCAATGTGATCGTGGCTGATCATCCACAATCAGAAGTCTGAATCATTCATAGTCTGAAGAAGGGTTTCGGCCCGAAACGTCGCCTATTTCCTTCGCTCCATAGATGCTGGCCTCACCCGCTGAGTTTCTCCAGCACTTTTTGTCTACCATCCATAATCAGTACC
>JAXLNO010005326.1:0-30811 GCA_038087875.1 Malacoraja senta | reverse complement strand
TCCCCACCAATGCCAAGGACAGGAAACTCTGGCAAACCATCATCCAAGAAGGAAGGTACACAAAAAATGCTGGAGAAACTCAGCGGGTGCAGCAGCATCTATGGAGCGAAGGAAATAGGTAACGTTTCGGGCCGAAACCCTTCTTCAGACTGATAGGGGGTGGGGAGACGAAAGGAAAAAAGGAAAAAGGCGGAGGAGGAGCCCGAGGGCTGGGGGAGGGGAGGAGACAACCAGATGGCTGATGAAGGGGAGGGGACAGCAAGGGCTAGCAGAGTTGGGAGAATTCAACGTTCAGGCCACCAGGATGTAGACTGCCCAAGCGGAATATGAGGTGCATTTCCTCCAATTTACGGTGTTGCTCGCTGTGGCCATGGAGGAGACCCAGGACAGAGAGGTCAGATACGGAATGGGAGGGGGAGTTGAAGTGCTGAGCCACCGGGAGGTCAGGTTGGTTATTGCGGACCGACCGGAGGTGTTCGGCGAAACGATCGCCAAGCCTCCGCTTGGTCTCACCGATGTAGATCAGCTGACACCTAGAGCAGCGGATGCAATAGATGAGGTTGGAGGAGGCGCAGGTGAACCTCTGTCGCACCTGGAACGACTGCTTGGGTCCTTGAATGGAGTGGAGGGGGGAGGTGAAGGGACAAGTGTTGCATCTCTTGCGGTTGCAAGGGAAAGTGCCCGGGGAGGGGGTGGTATGGGAGGGAAGGGAAGAATTGACAAGGGAGTTACGGAGGGAGCGGTCTTTGCGGAAGGCAGACATGGGGGAGAGAGAAGGAAGAGCGGCCTTCGAAGCCAAGGGATGCTCAGAATGAGAAGAAAAGAGAAGGAAACAGAAAGAGGCAGCAACATCCAAAACCCGATCTGCCATCCGGAATTACCTGTCCTGAATGTCGAAGAACTTTCAAAGCCAGGATTGGAGGGGGGGATGTTGGGGAAACCGTTAGAAACCGTTAATCTCTTCCCTGTACGGGGACCCGACATTTTCCCTGTCGGATCTCCGATGTCGTTGGGCCTAACATCGTGGAGCCTCCGGCCCGGGACCAACCTGAGGGCTCCAGTCGTGGAGCCTGGGGACCTGACATCGCGGAGCTGGCCGGCTTCGGAGCGGGGAGGGCTGTGGTGGCGTTCGGCTGCGACCCGGCTTTGGAGTTTCGGGAAGCTCCGGCTGCAGGCCCGGTGGACAGGAACATCGGGAGGAGAGACTGGTGGGAGACGGCTATTCGGAGCTCCCGCAACGGCAACTTCTCCCGCTGGAATCGCGAGGTTTGGAGGACGCGGAGCGGGGCCTGGCATCGCCCGGCGCGGGTTGGCGGCCAAGGGACTTACCATCGTCCGCCGGGGGGCTCTAACATCGGAGCCCCAGTTCGCCTAGACGCTGCAGTTGGACTGCGGGTTGGACTGCTTGAACCGCGGGGTTTTGAAGGACGCGGAGCCGGGGCCTAACATCGCCCGGCGTGGCTAAATGGCCACAGGACTTACCATCATCCGCCGGGGGCTCTAACATCAGAGCCCCAGTTCGCCTAGACGCTGGAGTCGTACAGCTGGGGAAGAATAAAGGGAAGAGATAAGACTTTGCCTTCCATCACAGTGAGGAGGTGTTGGAGACTCACTGTGTTGGATGTTTGTGTAAACTGTGTTAAGTGTGGGTCTTGTTTTTTTTTGTAATGTGTTAAAAAAAACCTGTAGTAATGATATTTCGTTCAAGCCTAGGTTTGAATGACAATAAATAGCAGTCTATTCTATTCTATTCTATTCTCAACTACCCTCTCTGGCAGCTCACCACCATATACTCACCACCCACGTGCCCATACATAGATACATAGATACATAGACAATAGGTGCAGGAGTAGAGGCCATTCGGCCCTTCGAGCCTGCACCGCCATTCAATGTGATCATGGCTGATCATCCAACTCAGTATCCCGTACCTGCCTTCTCTCCATACCCCCTGATCCCTTTAGCCACAAGGGCCACATCTAACTCCCTCTTAAATATAGCCAATGAACTGGCCTCAACTACCCTCTGTGGCAGAGAGTTCCAGAGATTCACCACTCTCTGTGTGAAAAAGTTTTTCCTCATCTCGGTCTTAAAAGACTTCCCCCTTATCCTTAAGCTGTGACCCCTTGTCCTGGACTTCCCCAACATCGGGAACAATCTTCCTGCATCTAGCCTGTCCAACCCCTTAAGAATTTTGTACGTTTCTATAAGATCCCCTCTCAATCTCCTAAATTCTAGCGAGTACAAGCCGAGTCTATCCAGTCTTTCTTCATATGAAAGTCCTGACATCCCAGGAATCAGTCTGGTGAACCTTCTCTGTACTCCCTCTATGGCTATAATGTCCTTCCTCAGATTAGGAGACCAAAACTGTACGCAATACTCCAGGTGTGGTCTCACCAAGACCCTGTACAACTGCAGTAGAACCTCCCTGCTCCTATACTCAAATCCTTTTGCTATGAAAGCTAACATACCATTCGCTTTCTTCACTGCCTAACTCCGGACTCAGATAGATAGATAGATTCCTTTATTGTCATTCAGACCTTTCGGTCTGAACGAAACTTCGTTGCTAGCAGTCATACATATAATAATAAATAACAAAACACACAATAAACACAAATTAACATCCACCACAGTGAGTTCACCAGGCACCTCCTCACTGTGATGGAGGCAAAAGTCTTCAAGTCTCTGTCTCTTCCCGCTTTGTTCTTCCTCTGCGCTGAGGCGATCAAGGCTTCTGATGCTGTGACCCCGCCAGGTGTTGGTAAGTCAATCCCGCGGCTGAATCCGAGCTCCGTGACGGGCCGGTTCAAACTCCGCGGCCCGGGGTGGCCGAAGCTGCCGAAGCTGCCGCCCTCCAGTCCAGCGGACGCAGCTGTAGTTCCGGGAGCCCCAGAAAAACAGGTCACCCACCTGTGACCTGCGAGCTCCCGACGATGTCGTCCACCGGGCCCGCGGCCGAGCCTCCGGACTCAGGTCGCCACCAGCGTCCTCGGTCGCCACCGCCGGAACGCCACCGCAGCCCCGAAGCCGGCCAGCCCCGCGCTGGTAAGTCCTGGCTCTGCCTCCGGAGCCTCGATCGGTCGGTCGGTCGCAGTTGGAGTTGGAGGCCGGCAGCTCCGCCATTAGGCCTCGGCGCAGACGGAGGCAGAGAAGGGGGATACGACAAGAAAAGTCGCATTCCCCCGAAGGAAGAGACAAAATAATGTTTCACCGCCCCCCCCACCCCACACACGTACACAACCCAACGAACAAAATCCAACCAAACAGGACTTAAGAAAACAGCAACAAAAAGTAAAAACAGACGGACTGCAGGCGAGCCGCTGCTGTGCAACAGCACCGTCACTTACTTCAAATGTGGTCTGACTAGTGCCCTATAAAGCCTCAAACCTACATCCTTCGATACCGTCAACCACAACATCCTGCTCACCAGACATAGGGACCTTGGCATTGAAGGTTCTGCACTCAGCTGGTCCTTACCTTTCCAACCCATCCCACTTCATCTCTCTCCACAACCACACCTCTGCCACAGCCACTGTCACTCTAGGTGTTCCCCAAGGCTCCGTTCTTGGTCCCCTCCTCTTCATCATCTACATCCTCCCCCTTGGTCATATACTCCGTCACTTCAACCTGGACTTCCATTGCTATGCTGATGACACCCAGATCTATCTCAGCACCAAGTCCCTCCACCACCCCCTCTCTCCCATATCAACTCCTGCCTGTCAGCCATCAAATCTTGGATGCAACTCAACTTCCTTAAATTAAACAGGAGCAAAACAGAATTTCTCCTCATTGGCTCCAAATCAACACTCACTAAAATTAACAACCCCACTCTCACTATTGACGGCACCACTGTCTCCCCATCTCCTCAGGCACGCAACCCTGGCGTGATCTTTGACTCAACCCTCTCCCTTGAGCCTCACATCCGCCATGTTGTCAAAACATCATTTTCTCACCTCCGCAACATTGCAAAAATCAGATCCTCTCTCACACCCCCCGCTGCTGAAAGACTCATCCATGCCTTCATCTCCTCCCGACTGGACTACTGTAACTCTCTTCTCTTCGGCATCAATTCCAGCAACATCAACCGACTCCAACTGGTCCAGAATGCAGCCGCCCGACTCATTACCCACACCAAATCCTGGCACCACATCACCCCAGTTCTCAAAGAACTTCACTGGCTTCCCATTTCCCACCGGATCACCTACAAAATCCTGGTCCTCACCTGCAAAGCCCTCAACAACTTGGCCCCCCCCTTATCTCACTGACCTCCTCTCCCCCTACCAACCCTCACGGTCCCTCAGATCCACATCAGCCGGTCTCCTCTCCACTCCGAAATCAAACCTCTGCACTTTTGGAGGCAGAGCCTTCTCCAGGGCAGCTCCCAGGCTCTGGAATTCCCTCCACAACCGGTCCGAAATTCTGAGTCCCCTCACCATCTTCCAGTCCCGCCTCAAGACCCATCTCTTCACCTCTGCATACCTTAGTCCCATGTTCCCCTCCCCTCTGTCTTACTGCTCTATTTGGTTTTGTTTATTCCTGACTCTCAATTGTAAAGCGACTTTGAGTCCTGAAAAGCGCTATATAAATAAAATCTATTATTATTATTATCTCTTTTATATATTCTAGTCCTCTTGAAATGAGTGCTAATATTGCATTTGCCTTCCTTACTACCGATTCAACCAGCAAATGAACCATGTGGGAATGCTGCACCAACACTCACTCCGAAGTCCCTTTGTACCTAACATCGACTTTAACATCGGGAGCCTCGGAGCTCCAAATCGGCGCGGCCATGTCGGCTTCAGGTGCCACGGACTCCGGTAGGAAATCGGCCGTTCCAGCCGTTCCAGCCGCTGCGAGGACTCTCCCGACGCCGGGGCAACTGCGCCCGGCGAGAACGGCCAGGAACATCGGGCCTCCGTAGAGGCAACTGTGGAGGCCTCAATAGGCCTGACTTTGGGGAGAACTGGGGTGGGGACTGGACATTGTGCCTTCCCCCACAGTGGTAATCATTGTGGGGGGGATGATTTTGTGTGTAATGTATAGTGTCTATGTTAGTCTATGTCCAAGATGGCGGTCGGAAGGGAGAGTGGACGCTGGCGCTCGCTTTAGCAGCCGCTGCTCTCTCTTCCATATTGTGTTTCTGAATTTTGTTGTTGTCTTTTTTGGATCGAATTTCTGTCTTTAATTTGTGTATTGGTGATGTCTTTATAAGTTATTTTACTCTGATTATATGTTTCTTTGTTAAATTTTGTAAGGGGTCCTTGAGACTTTTGTACAGGCGCCCACAAATAAAATGTATTATTAGTATTATTATTACCTCCGATTTCTGAATGCTCTTCCCAGTTAGAAAATAGTCTACACCTTTAAGGCCCTGTCCCACGGGCAGGCGGTTCCAGCCGGCGGTAAGCGCTGCGTAGCAGGAAGTGGGGACCACCGTACGGCCTGTCCCACGAGCATGCGGCAAGCGCAACCTAACCGGAAGCGGTTGCCGCGCGCGGAGGCCGAGTGTTTACCGTGCGGCCTGTCCCGTGAGCATGCGAATGCATGCGGCCAGCGCGGCGTCCGGTGATGACGTCATCGCGCAACGCAACGCGCCAGCCTACTCCGCACAGGATTTCTGGAAAGTGTCAGTTTTTCTGCGCCCCGCGCGGTGTCGGGACCCAAACTACACACGGCTCCGGCGATCTGCGTGGGACCGACCCCGCGGGCCCCCACTTCCTGCTACGCCGCGCTTACCGCCTGGAACCGCCTGCCCGTGGGGCAGGGCCTTTATTCCTACTACCAAAGTGCATGACCGCACTCTTTGCTACACAGTATTCTATCTGCCATTTCCTTGCCCACTCTCCCAACCTGTCCAAGTCGCACTGCAGACTTCCTGTTTCTCTCCACCACATGCCCGTCCACCTATCTTTGTATCAGATAGGCGACCTGAGTCCGGAGGCTCGGCCGCAGCTGGCCCGGTGGACGACATCGTCGGGAGCTCGCAGGTCACAGGTTGGTGACCTGTTTTTCTGGGGCTCCCGCAACTACAGCTGCGTCCGCTGGACTGGAGGGCGGCAGCTTCGGCAGCTTCGGCCAACCCGGGCCGCGGAGTTTGAGCCGGCCCGTCGCGGAGCACAGATTCGGCCGCGGGACTGGCTTACCGTCGCCCGGCGGGGTCACAACATCAGAAGCCTGGATCGCCTCAGCGCAGAGGGAGAACAAAGCGGGAAGAGACAGAGACTTTAAGACTTTCGCCTCCATCACAGTGAGGAGGTGCCTGGTGAACTCACTGTGGTGGATGTTAATTTGTGTTTATTGTGTGTTTATTATATGTATGACTGCAGGCAACGAAATTTTGTTCAAACCGAAAGGTCTGAATGACAAATAAAGGAATCTCTAATCTCTAATCTCTAATCCCCAAACTTAGCACCAAAGCCATCAATTCCATCGTCCAAATCATTAATATACAACGTGGAAAAGTAGCGGACCCACCACTGAACCCTACAGAGCACCACTGGTCATTGGCAGCCAACCAGAATTCCCACTCATTGCCTTCTGCCATTCAGCCAATCTTCTGTTCATGCTATCTTCCCTCTAACAATGTGGGCTCTCATCTTGTTTAGCAACCTCACATGTGGCACCTTATCTAACGCCTTCTGAAAATCCAAGTAAACAACATCCACTTACTCTCCTTTGTCTATCCTTCTAATTACTTCCTCAAGATAGCATCTGCAGTTCCTTCATACACAATTACTTCCTCAATATTTCCCACAGGTTTGTCAGGCAAGGACTCCCCTAAACAAACGTTGTTGTTTAATTTGTTATAAAATCTTACTAACCATTGAAATCAGGCTATCTAGCCTATACATGGATACATAGACAATAGGTGCAGGAGTAGGCCATTCGGCCCTTCGAGCCTGCACCGCCATTCAATATGATCATGGCTGATCATCCAACTCAGTATCCCGTACCTGCCTTCTCTCCATACCCCCTGATCCCTTTAGCCACAAGGGCCACATCTAACTCCCTCTTAAATATAGCCAATGAACTGGCCTCAACTACCCTCTGTGGCAGAGAGTTCCACAGATTCACCACTCTCTGTGTGAAAAAGTTTTTTCTCATCTCGGACTTAAAAGATTTCCCCCTTATCCTTAAACTGTGACCCTTGTTCTGGACTTCCCCAACATCGGGAACAATCTTCCTGCATCTAGCCTGTCCAACCCCATAAGAATTTTGTAAGTTTCTATAAGATCCCCTCTCAATCTCCTAAATTCTAGCGAGTACAAGCCAAGTCTATCCAGTCTTTCTTCATATGAAAGTCCTGCCATCCCAGGAATCAGTCTGGTGAACCTTCTCTGTACTCCCTCTATGGCAAGAATGTCCTTCCTCAGATTTGGAGACCAAAACTGTACGCAATACTCCAGGTGTGGTCTCACCAAGACCCTGTACAACTGCAGTAGAACCTCCTGCTCCTATACTCAAATCCTCTTGCTATGAAGGCCAACATACCATTGGCTTTCTTCACTGCCTGCTGCACCTGCATGCCTACTTTCAATGACTGGTGTACCATGACACCCAGGTCTCGCTGCATCTCCCCTTTTCCTAATCGGCCACCATTTAGATAATAGTCTGCTTTCCTGTTTTTGCCACCAAAGTGGATAACCTCACATTTATCCACATTATACTGCATCTGCCAAACATTTGCCCACTCACCCAACCTATCCAAGCCACCTTGCAGCCTCCTAGCATCCTCCTCACAGCTAACACTGCCCCCCAGCTTAGTGTCATCCGCAAACTTGGAGATGTTGCCTTCAATTCCCTCGTCCAGCTCATTAATATAAATTGTAAATAGCTGGGCAACGATATTTAGTATGCAGCTCCACCGATGTACAAGAAAAGGAAGATAAATAAATAAATAAGCAAGCTGAGTGACGTGACCATCCGGGGGAGACTGTCCAGAGGGGTTGGTTGGGTGGGGGGGCACTCAGCAGGGCCGGTTCGGAGCCGCTATTAGCTCTTGGAATAAAGCTGTTTCTGAGTCTGGAGGTTCGGGCGTAGAAGGCCTTGTAACGTCTGCCGGAGGGAAGTAGTTCAAACAGTCCGTTACAAGGGTGTGATGAGTCCTTGTGGATGCTGATGGCCTTCCTGAGGCACCGTGTGTGGTAGATGCCCTCCAAGGCTGGTAGCTCTGTCCCAATGATCCTCTGCGCTATAGTACAATAGTACAAGGTTAGTACACTACTTCTAATAAAATAGTACAATATTACCTGATTAATACAATACTTCTAATAAAATAAAAAAATAAAAAATAAAAATTTGGTGGACTTCACAGGATTTTCTTCCTGTAGGCCAGATGGTCTGAATCAAACCCATTCAGGCAGCTGTTCTTTCCCCCTACATAACAGGGCACATGAATGGGGCTTACAGACCTGACCTTCAGCAAACCTCATTGACGTCATCAGGATAATGGCTTTCCACCACTCCTCTTCTCATTGAGTCCAAAGGAGGAACGCAAAGCTTTCCAGAGTTCTTTGCAAAGTTAGTGAAATCTGTCCACTGAACAAGCTTCTGATTGTCTGCGGAGATTTGATGCTCTCTGTGGTGCAGCGGTAGAACGTTGTCAGCAGCTGTTGGGGCAGAGCAGTCTTTTTTAATGTCCTCAGGAAGAACAGTCGTTGCTGTGCCTTCTTGACCAGCGCAGTTGGTGTTGGTGGACCATGTGAGGTCCTCTGAAATGTGAGTGCCCAGAAACTTAAAGCTGGACACTCTCTCCACACTTTCCCCGTAAATGGAGATTGGGGCGTATTCTCCATTATGGGACCTCCTGAAGTCTATAATCAGCTCCTTGGTCTTGGAGGTGTTTAGTGACAAGTTGTTATGAGCGCACCAGTCCGCCAGGTTCTGCACCTCCGCTCTGTATTTTGTTTCATCACCGTTGGCGATCAGCCCGATCACTGTTGTGTCGTCTGCAAACTTCACGATGGTGTTGGTGTCGAATGCAGGGACACAGTCATGAGTGAAGAGGGAGTAGAGCATGGGGCACAGTACACAGATAGGGCTTTAAACTAAATAGTGCGGGGGTGGGGGATTAATTGGAAATCTAATGGATGAAGATAAAGAGAAGGAGAGTGCCGGAGGGGTTACTGAACTCTTCGGATGAAATAATAGGACAGAACATTTTAAAAGGGACAAGAGTCTGCCAGACAAAGTGGGGATCAATTTGAGAAGAGGGGGCAGTGAATACTGAACTAAAGGTGTTATATTTGAACGCTCGCAGAATACGGAACAAGGCAGATGGGGTTTTATCCCAATTAGATTGGTATGTATGACATTGTGGGCATTGCAGCAGAGTGGTTGAAAAAGGATCAGAGTTGAGCTGAACATCCAAGGATACACATCCTATCAAAAAGATAGGCGTGTGAGCAGAGATAGGTGGTGGCTCTGCTGGTAACGGGATGACAGAGGTTCAGAACAAGTAGAATCCTTGTGGGTAGGGCTGAGAAACTGCATGAGTAAAAAGACTCTGATGAGTTATATACAGTTCTCTGAACAGTAGCCAGGATGTAGGGTGCAAGTTACATCAGGAGAAACAATCGGCATGTAAGAAAGGCAATGTTTCAGCGGTGTTAAAGAAGGAACTGCAGATGCTGGAAAATCGAAGGTACACAAAAATGCTGGAGAAACTCAGCGGGTGCAGCAGCATCTATGGAGCGAAGGAAATAGGTAACGTTTCGGGCCGAAACCCTTCTTCAGACTGATAGGGGGTGGGGAGAAGAAAGGAAAAAAGGAAAAAGGCGGAGGAGGAGCCCGAGGGCTGGGGGAGGGGAGGAGACAACCAGATGGCTGATGAAGGGGAGGGGACAGCAAGGGCTAGCAGAATTGGGAGAATTCAATGTTCAAGCCCCCAGGATGTAGACAGCCCAAGCGGAATATGAGGTGCATTTCCTCCAATTTCCGGTGTTGCTCACTCTGGCCATGGAGGAGACCCAGGACAGAGAGGTCAGATACGGAATGGGAGGGGGAGTTGAAGTGCTGAGCCACCGGGAGGTCAGGTTGGTTATTGCGGACCGACCGGAGGTGTTCGGCGAAACGATCGCCAAGCCTCCGCTTGGTCTCACCGATGTAGATCAGCTGGCATCTAGAGCAGCGGATGCAATAGATGAGGTTGGAGGAGATGCAGGTGAACCTCTGTCGCACCTGGAACGACTGCTTGGGTCCTTGAATGGAGTGGAGGGGGGAGGTGAAGGGACAAGTGTAGCATCTCTTGCGGTTACAAGGGAAAGTACCCGGGGAGGGGGTGGTACGGGAGGGAAGGGAAGAATTGACAAAGGGAGTTACGGAGGGAGCGGTCTTTGCGGAAGGCAGACGTGGGGGGAGATGGGAAGATGTGGCGAGTGGTGGGGTCACGTTGGAGGTGGGGAAACTGACGGAGGATCACTTGTTGTATGTGACGGCTGGTGGGGTGAAAGGTGAGGACTAGGGGGACTCTGCCCTTGTTGTGAGTGGGGGGGATGGGGAGAGAGAGCAGTGTTGCGGGGTATGTACTGTATTCTTTGTTCTATGTTATTCAGGTGACTTTGCCTACGAACTCAATTTCATCTTCATGCTTAAGATTTGCTTTTTCCTTCAAACATTCCAGTCCTAATTTATTCAAGACTAAAATGTAATTTTACAATCCTTATCAATTTGTTCCCTTTTTGTCTGCCATTTTGTTTTCTTTGGTGATGTATCCTAATTCTTCTCATTCCCATGCCAAGCAATTGGCCTGAAAGCAACTGATAACTGGCTATTCAACATCAAGGGACATTTGAAGATTTGAAGATACGCCGGTAGGCGGCCTCTGCAGTCCGTCTGTCTTTTTTTTATTTTTTTGTCTCGTTTGAGTGTAGTGTAGGTATGTTACAAAACTTACCTTCAGTCCCGCTGTAATTCTGCCACTGGCAATGTGCGCGATTTTGGCGCCTTTAAGGGGGGGCGGGGTTAAAACGCGGGTTTCTCCTCCCTTGTCCTGGTTAATATTTCGTTGGAGTACAAGCCTTGGCTGAAGAATCGTTCCTAGTGGCGTTTTGTGTATTTTTTATTTTTATTAAATCGTCAATGTCAGCGCTGGAGTAATTTTAAAAGCAGCTCCTGAAGCGTCAACGCCAATAATGGGGACGGATTTCACACACTGGGAGTGGGGGGATCAAAAAGATAGGCGTGTGAGCAGAGGGGGTGGTGGTGGCTCTGCTGGTAACGGGATGACAGAGGTTCAGAACAAGTAGAATCCTTGTGGGTAGAGCTGAGAAACTGCATGAGTAAAAAGACTCTGATGAGTTATATACAGTCCTCTGAACAGTAGCCAGGATGAAGGGTGCAAGTTACATCAGGAGGTACAATTGGCATGTAAGAAAGGCAATGTTGCAGTGGTCAATATGCAGATAGACTGGAAAATCAGGTTACTGCTGAATGGCAAGAGAAGGAATGTATAAGAATCCCTATGTGATGGCTTCTTAGAGCAGCTTGGAGTTGAGCCAACCAGGGAAAAGGCCAATTCTGGATTTGGCATTGTGTGAGAAACTGGTTTGTTTTTTTAAAGGTAAAGGGGCCAGTGACCATAAAATGATCGAATTCAACCTGTGGTTTGAGAGGGAGAAGATGAAATGAGATGTGTCAGTGTCACTGCTGAGTAAAGGTAACTACAGAGGCATGAGGGAGGAGCTGGCTGGTTGATTGGAAAGGGATGACGAGCAGGAATGACGGTGGACCAGCAATGGCAGGAGTTTCTGGGAGTGATTTAGAAGACGCAGGATCTTTTCATCCCAAAGAGGAAGAATGATTCTAAGGAGAGGATAAAATGATTGTGGCTGACAAAGGAAGTCAGAGACAGCATAAAAGTAAAAGAGAAACATAGAAATATAGAAAATAGGTGCAGGAGTAGAGGCCATTCGGCCCTTCGAGCCTGCACCGCCATTCAATATGATCATGGCTGATCATCCAACTCAGTATCCCGTACCTGCCTTCTCTCCATACCCCCTGATCCCTTTAGCCACAAGGGCCACATCTAACTCCCTCTTAAATATAGCCAATGAACTGGCCTCAACTACCCTCTGTGGCAGAGAATTCCACAGATTCACCACTCTCTGTGTGAAAAATGTTTTTCCTCATCTCGGTCCTAAAAGTCTTCCACCTTATCCTTAAACTGTGACCCCTTGTCCTGGACTTCCCCAACATCGGGAACAATCTTCCTGCATCTAGCCTGTCCAACCCCTGAAGAATTTTGTACGTTTCTATAAGATCCCCTCTCAATCTTCTAAATTCTAGCGAGTACAAGCCGAGTCTATCCAGTCTTTCTTCATATGAAAGTCCTGCCATCCCAGGAATCAGTCTGGTGAACCTTCTCTGCACTCCCTCTATGGCTATAATGTCCTTCCTCAGATTTGGAGACCAAAATTGTACGCAATACTCCAGGTGTAGTCTCACCAAGACCCTGTACAACTGCAGTAGAACCTCCCTGCTCCTATACTCAAATCCTTTTGCTATGAATGCTAACATACCATTTGCTTAGGTACACAAAAATGCTGGAGAAACTCAGCGGGTGCAGCAGCATCTATGGAGCGAAGGAAATGGGCAACGTTTCGGGCCGAAACCCTTCCACTGCCTGCTGCACCTGCATGCCTACTTTCAATGACTGGTGTACCATGACACCCAGGTCTCTTGGAGGAACGGCTGCTAAACAGCAGCCGTCCGTCAAATTCACCTTTTCTTTAGTTTTAGTGTTTTTTATTTCTTTGTCTGTTTGGGGGATTTTGACTTTTAATGTGGGGGGGTAAGGGGGAAACTATTTCTAGGTCCCTACCTGGTCGGTGAGGCAGCTTTTTCTCCAGGCTGCCTCGTCGACCCGTCCTCGTGGCCTACCAGCGGGCATGGAGCACCGTTTCCTGGCAGGGACCGCCCAGCACCTTCAGCTTCGGTGGCGGCACAGCGCTGGAGCGCTATCGGGGAGCGTAGCGGGCGATGCCTTGCCTGGATCGCCGCGCTGGATCGACGCGCTGGAGCTCCGGTGAGCTGGACCGCCGACACCAACACCTCCAGGCTGCGGGACTGCGGGACTCCAACATCGGGAGCCTCGTGGCTCCAAATCGGCGCGGCCTTGTCGGCTTCGGGTGCCATCGACTCCGTCGGGAAACCGGCCGTTCCAGCCGCTCCGAGGACTCTCCCGACGGCCAGGAACATCGGGCCTCCGTAGAGGCAACTGTGGAGGCCTCGATGGGCCTGACTCTGGGGAGAACTGGGGTTGGGGACTGGACATTGTGCCTTCCCCCACAGTGGTGGTCATTGTGGGGGGATGATTTTGTGTGCCTGTGCCTGTCAGTCCGTGTACAAGATGGCGATCGGAGGGGAGAGTGGACGCTGGCGCGAAATGGTCGCCGCTGCTCTCTCCTCAAATTGTGTTTCTTATTTTCTTTTGGTGCTCTTGAAATTGAATTCTGTCCTTGATTTGTGTACTGTGGTGTTTTTATATTTAATTTATTCCGATTATGTGTTTTGTATTTTTTTTGTGATTCTATGCATTGTAAGGTGTCCTTGGGTTTTAGAAAGGCGCCAGTAAATAAAATGATGATTATTATTATTATTATTATCCTAATCGGCCACCATTCAGATAAATTCAGAAGGCATATCATATTGCAAAGATTATTGGAAAGCTAGAGGATTGGGAAGCTTTTAAAAACCAACAGGAGGCAAATAAAACGAGCAGAAAATAGCGCATTCATTTGTCTTTTGAACAAAAATTCAAACATTTTGGATTGACATTTTTGAAATCTTTACAAAATTATTTAAAATAAAACTGATACCCAAAGCAGAATGGATTATCTTCGGAATAACGGAAGATAGTCCAGAACTAAATGTGTTTATACGGTTTGCAAACTGTATAAAAATTAAAAAATTCTGGGTAAATATTTTTAGTATAATATCTAAAGTGACCAGCACACAATTGGACCCGGATCCAAAATTAATAATACTCGGAACATTAGAATTAAATCAAACATTTACAACAACACAAAGAAACTTTATTGATTATAGTATAATAACAGGAAAAAAATTAATCCTACGTCCCCCACAATCAAAATGTGGATTATAGAAATGACGGAGACCTTAAACGTGGAAAGAATCAGATTTTCCCTGTTGGACAAACAGGAATTATTCGTTGGAACATGGTCTCCCTTTATTGATTATTTAAAGGGTCAGAATGGTTCAGCACAGGAACCTGACTAATACTCGGGCTAAAGAATGGATGAAATGCTATACTCTGAAATGTACGAATATATCTCGAATGAAGTTTTTATTTTAATAAATTTTTCCATTCTTCTTTAACTATCTTTCTCTTTTTTTTTTTCTGTTCGTTTTGTTTTTTTTTTGTTTTTGTTTGTTTGTTTGTTTTTCTCTCTTTTTCTTCTCTCTCTTTTCTTTCTTTACTTCATCTATCTTTTTAGTTCTATCTAGTCTTTATTTATTTATTTATTTATTTATTTATTCCGAACAAGTAAAGACATTAAAGACATTAATATTAACAAAATCGAAATTATCCAACAATTGGACATTGCAATCAATATTTACAAAGCTATGAGAAGAACAAAATCAAAGTTCCAATGTCCAACTCTGTGTCTGTACAAGCTCGAAAAGGAGTGAGAAGAAGAATAACATTAAATCTCACCCCTTTTCCCCAACACTTCTACCATATTTAAAAATCAATTCATTACTAATAATAATACTACCTTAGGCAATTTCCCATAATACCTACAGACATATATATACATACAACTATTATGTACATACAAACTTCATATCTGAAGTACCCAAACATAAGTAAACAATAGTAAAGCAAGATAAACATCAACCCCCACTTGTCAACCATCCCCTCCATCCCTGTACCCCTTGAGAATTATTTTTTTATATATCATTTTAAAATGATTCATGTTTGTGCAATGCTTCAATTTATTCCACACTCCTACTCCACAAACCGAAATACAAAAGGTTTTTCTAGTCGTACGGACTTTTTGTTTCTTAAAGTTAAATATTCCTCTTAAATTGTAACCCCCCACACGCTCGTTAAATAATTTTTGAATGTTTCCAGGTAAATTTTTATTTTTGGCCCTAAACATTATCTGAGCTGTTTTGAATGTGACCAAATTTTCTAATTTTAATAGTTTTGGCTCTAAAAATAATGGATTCGTATGACCCAGATACTTAGCATTATGGATAATACGAATTGCTCTTTTTTGCATCATGGTTAATGAGTGTATCGAATTTTTATAATTATTACCCCAGACTTCTGCACAATAATTTAAGTAGGGTAAAATTAATGAACAATAAAGAATACGGAGTGATTTGTAATCCAGAGCTTGCTTGGCTTTGTATAGTTAAAAAAAAAAGGCAAAAGGTATTGGAGACAATGTAAGTGTAATGATGTTAATAGGTTGTGTACTTATCTCCAATAAAAAATATTTTCAAAAAAAAAAAATAGAAACTAATAGACTATGGGTTAATAACTGGAAAAAAGTGAATCCTAAAATTTTGGAAAAATGCTCCAATACCAACTATAAACATGTGGATTTCAAATATGTTTGAAACATTACACCTGGAAGAGATAAGACTCCTCCTGGCAGGTAAACCAGGTCACTTCCACCTGACGTGGTCGGCATTTATAGAATTATTACAAATATAGGGTGCAAAAGTACCTTAAACAAAACTGAGGTTGGGTAGGGGTGGGGGATGAAAATTGGAGATTTGGTATGTCCCATTTGCGGTATTTGTTCTTCTCTTTTTCCTTTCTCTTTTTCTTCTTCTTTTCTAGGGTCTAGTTCTTAACTCTTTTTCTTATAGGGTCTTTGTTCTTTCTTGTTGTCACGTTTTTTTGTTTTACACTTTCACCTTTTCCTTCACTTTCCTCTTTTTCTTAATCTTATCCTCTCCCTTTATCAATGTAAAAAAAACAAAAAACGGAGTACATTAATTGTAATAAAATATATATGACGAGTACTAATGGGTGTGGTTGTAACGTAGTGTGCTTCTAATAAATAAAAGAAAAAAGAAAAAAAAAGAAAATAGGAAATATGGAGATCAGCTAGCCATTAATATAAAAGAGGATCCCAAAAGTTTATTCAGATATACAGAGTAGGTATGTTACAAAACTTACCTTCAGTCGCGCTGTAATTCTGCCACTGGCCGTGTGCGGATTTTGGCGCCTTTAAGGGGGGGCGGGGTTAAAACGCGGGTTTCTCCTCCCTTGTCCTGGTTAATATTTTGTTGGAGTACAAGCCTTGGCTGATGAATCGTTCCTACCGGCGTTTTGTGTATTTTTTATTTTTATTAAATCGTCAATGTCAGCGCTACAGTAATTTTAAAAGCAGCTCCTGAAGCGTCAACGCCGATAACGGGGACGGATTTCACACATGGGACAGGTAAATGAAAGTGGTTTCTTTAAATGTATAAAAGTGCTTCTTAAGAAGCCTTTAATTCACATTTTGTCATGCGACACGGTGATTTTATTCCCCGAATTAACGGCAGTATTTTTCATGCCAATACGGGGTTAAATTCACCGCAAATCAACGTTCCAAAAGATCGCGTTCCAGAAATCCTCACTCGCAAGATGAATTAAATGCCCATTAATTTACAGGTATTAAACATTCAATTCCTTCCATTTGGCCTGTAAATTCATGAAAATTAGATTTAAAAATTATGTTATATTGTGAATTATTGTGTGAATGTTATTTGGACACTTAGGCTATTTAAAAATGTTAATCTATTCTTAAGAAATTGATAGATGTTTAGATCTAGTAAGTGAATTTTGTAATTAGCTACAATTAGGTAACTAACTAATTATATGCTTTACTTTCATGTCTTCGAAGTAAGATTGTTTCATATTTGTTTCAGAATGCTTCAATCTATAATAACTGAAAATTTCTTTCAGTTATCATAATTTTTAAGAAAGTTATGGGCTTTTGACTGTCCTCGATCACAGCTTTTGTGATAAGTCAATGGAAAAGCAATAGGGAACTAGATGCTAATTTCTGAGTATGATAATGGCCATAACTTTTTTAATACTGAAGATATGAAAGTGAATTAAGTGTCAAATTAAACTTCTTTTTATGCTTTATCTGATGGGATAAATTGCAGACTTTATTTTTAAAATCTCAAAATTTTGTAACATTGCTATATAGAGTAAAAGAGTGGCAAGAGGCTTTGGACGACTGGAACATGACACTGGAGAAGTGGTAAAGAGGAATAAAGAAATGGCGGACAACTTGAATACATTTTTTTGCATCAGTCTTCACAGCGGAAGAGACCAGCATCATGCAGGAAATTCAATAGCATCAGGGGGCAGAAGTTAGTGGAGTTGCTATTACAAAGGAGAAGGTGTTTGGGAAGTTAAAAGCTCTGATGTTGGATAAGTTACCTGGATCAAATGGACGACACCCCAAGGTTACGAAAGAGGTAGCGTTGGAGATTGCAGAGGCATTAGTGGTGATCTTTCAAGATTCGCGGGAGTCAGAAGTGGTCCCAGAGGACTGGAACATTGCAAATGTTACTCCACAGTTCAGGAAGGAAGCAAGGCAAAAGAGGGGATACTATAGATACTATTATCTAAATGGTGGCTGATTAGGAAAAGGGGAGATGCAGCGAGACCTGGGTGTCATGGTACACCAGTCATTGAAAGTAGGCATGCAGGTGCAGCAGGCAGTGAAGAAAGCGAATGGTATGTTGGCCTTCATAGCAAGAGGATTTGAGTCTAGGAGCAGGGAGGTTCTACTGCAGTTGTAGAGATTCCTTTATTTGTCATTCAGACCTTTCGGTCTGAACGAAATTTCGTTGCCTGCAGTCATACATATAATAAACACACAATAAACACAAATTAACATCCACCACAGTGAGTTCACCAGGCACCTCCTCACTGTGATGGAGGCAAAAGTCTTAAAGTCTCTGTCTCTTCCCTCTTTGTTCTCCCTCTGCGCTGAGGCGATCCAGGCTTCTGATGCTGTGACCCCGCCAGGCGACGGTAAGTCAGTACCGCGGCTGAATCCGTGCTCCGTGACGGGCCGGCTCAAACTCCGCGGCCCGGGTTGGCCGAAGCCGCCGGTGCTGCCGCCCTCCAGTCCAGCGGACGCAGCTGTAGTTGCGGGAGCCCCAGAAAAACAGGTCACCCACCTGTGACCTGCGCGCTCCCGACGATGTGGTCCACTGGGCCAGCTGCGGCCGAGCCTCCGGATTCAGGTCGCCACCAGTGTCGTCGGTCGCCACCGCCGGAACGCCACCGCAGCCCCGAAGCCGGCCAGCCCCGCGCTGGTAAGTCCTGGCTCTGCCTCCGGAGCCTCGATCGGTCGGTCGGTCGCTCGCAGTTGGAGTTGGAGGCCGGCAGCTCCGCCATTAGGCCTCAGCACAGACGGAGGCAGAGAAGGGGGATACGACAAGAAAAAGTCGCATTCCCCCGAAGGAAGAGACAAAAGTCATGTTTCACCCCCCCCCCACACATACACAACCCAATAAACTAAAATTTAACTAAAACAGGACAAAAGAAAACAACAAAAAAAGTAAAAACAGACGGACTGCAGGCGAGCCGCTGCTGTTCGACAGTGCCGCCACTTCCGGATCTTGTACAGGGTCTTGGTGAGACCACACCTGGAGTATTGCGTACAGTTTTGGTCTCCAAATCTGAGGAAGGACATTATTCAATTCAATTCAATTCAACTTTAATGTCATTGCACAAATACTGAGTATGGGTACAACGAAATGCAGTTTTGCGTCAGTCTGTAGTAGTAGTGCAATATAGAAATTAAAAAAAAAAAAAGAGGATACAGAATAATCAAAAATACAGAATAATTAACAATGGGGACGGAGGGACCGGGGGAATCTATTGGCGGGACTCCGAGTTCAGCAATGCGACGGTATAATTGCAGAAGCTGTTCCTCATCCTACTGGTACGAGACCTGAGGCTCCTGTACCGCCTCCCTGATGGGAGGAGGGCAAACAGTCCATGGTTGGGGGTATGTCTGCCCCCTCTGACCTTCCTGAAGTCGACAATAATGTCCTTCGTCTTCTTGGAGTTGAGGACGAGGTTATTGTTGGCACACCAGGTTGTCAGGTGCTGGACCTCCTCTCTGTAGGCTGACTCATCGTTGTCACTGATCAGTCCTACCACCGTGGTGTCGACAGCAAACTTAATGATGGCGTTGGACCCGTACTTGGGGATGCAGTCGTGGGTGAAGAGGGAGTAGAGGAGAGGGCTGAGAGGGAGTAGAGGGAGAGTTCAGTGTTACAGTGGAGGAGGTGAGGTTGTTGACCCTAACAGACTGTGGTCTGTTGGTGAGGAAATCCAGTGTCCAGTTGCAGTGGGAGGTGGAGATGCCAAGCCCGCTGAGTATTATAGCCATAGAGGGAGTACAGAGAAGGTTCACCAGACTGATTCCTGGGATGGCAGGACTTTCATATGAAGAAAGACTGGATAGACTTGGCTTATACTCGCTAGAATTTAGGAGATTGAGGGGGGATCTTATAGAAACGTACACGATTCTTAAGGGGCTGGACAGGCTAGATGCAGGAAGATTGTTCCCGATGTTGGGGAAGTCCAGGACAAGGGGTCACAGCTTAAGGATAAGGGGGAAATCTTTTAGGACCGAGATGAGAAAAACATTTTCACACAGAGAGTGGTGAATCTGTGGAATTCTCTGCCACAGAAGGTAGTTGAGGCCAGTTCATTGGCTATATTTAAGAGGGAGTTAGATGTGGCCCTTGTGGCTAAAGGGATCAGGGGGTATGGAGAGAAGGCAGGTACAGGATACTGAGTTGGATGATCAGCCATGATCACATTGAATGGCGGTGCAGGCTCGAAGGGCCGAATGGCCTCTACTCCTGCACCTATTGTCTGTTGTTTATTGTTTATTGTGTGTTGTTTATTGTCTGTTGTTTATTGTCTGTTGTTTATTGTCTGTTGTTTATTGTCTGTTGTTTATTGTCTGTTGTTTATTGTCTGTTGTTTATTGTCTGTTGTTTATTGTCTGTTGTTTATTGTCTGTTGTTTATTGTCTGTTGTTTATTGTCTGTTGTTTATTGTCTGTTGTTTATTGTCTGTTGTTTATTGTCTGCTGTTTATTGTCTGTTGTTTATTGTCTGTTGTTTATTGTCTGTTGTTTATTGTCTGTTGTTTATTGTCTGTTGTTTATTGTCTGTTGTTTATTGTCTGTTGTTTATTGTCTGTTGTTTATTGTCTGTTGTTTATTGTCTGTTGTTTATTGTCTGTTGTTTATTGTCTGTTGTTTATTGTCTGTTGTTTATTGTCTGTTGTTTATTGTCTGTTGTTTATTGTCTGTTGTTTATTGTCTGTTGTTTATTGTCTGTTGTTTATTGTCCGTTGTTTATTGTCTGTTGTTTATTGTCTGTTGTTTATTGTCTGTTGTTTATTGTCTGTTGTTTATTGTCTGTTGTTTATTGTCTGTTGTTTATTGTCTGTTGTTTATTGTCTGTTGTTTATTGTCTGTTGTTTATTGTCTGTTGTTTATTGTCTGTTGTTTATTGTCTGTTGTTTATTGTCTGTTGTTTATTGTCTGTTGTTTATTGTCTGTTGTTTATTGTCTGTTGTTTATTGTCCGTTGTTTATTGTCTGTTGTTTATTGTCTGTTGTTTATTGTCTGTTGTTTATTGTCTGCTGTTTATTGTCTGTTGTTTATTGTCTGTTGTTTATTGTCTGTTGTTTATTGTCTGTTGTTTATTGTCTGTTGTTTATTGTCTGTTGTTTATTGTCTGTTGTTTATTGTCTGTTGTTTATTGTCTGTTGTTTATTGTCTGTTGTTTATTGTCTGTTGTTTATTGTCTGTTGTTTATTGTCTGTTGTTTATTGTCTGTTGTTTATTGTCTGTTGTTTATTGTCTGTTGTTTATTGTCTGTTGTTTATTGTCTGTTGTTTATTGTCTGTTGTTTATTGTCTGTTGTTTATTGTCTGTTGTTTATTGTCTGTTGTTTATTGTCTGTTGTTTATTGTCTGTTGTTTATTGTCTGTTGTTTATTGTCTGTTGTTTATTGTCTGTTGTTTATTGTCTGTTGTTTATTGTCTGTTGTTTATTGTCTGTTGTTTATTGTCTGTTGTTTATTGTCTGTTGTTTATTGTCTGTTGTTTATTGTCTGTTGTTTATTGTCTGTTGTTTATTGTCTGTTGTTTATTGTCTGTTGTTTATTGTCTGTTGTTTATTGTCTGTTGTTTATTGTCGTTGTTTATTGTCTGTTGTTTATTGTCTGTTGTTTATTGTCTGTTGTTTATTGTCTGTTGTTTATTGTCTGTTGTTTATTGTCTGTTGTTTATTGTCTGTTGTTTATTGTCTGTTGTTTATTGTCTGTTGTTTATTGTCTGTTGTTTATTGTCTGTTGTTTATTGTCTGTTGTTTATTGTCTGTTGTTTATTGTCTGTTGTTTATTGTCTGTTGTTTATTGTCTGTTGTTTATTGTCTGTTGTTTATTGTCTGTTGTTTATTGTCTGTTGTTTATTGTCTGTTGTTTATTGTCCATGTTTCCATCCCCTCTCCATGTGACAAGGGGGAGGCATCAGGACCTCCTTCTCCCATTGGCTCTCTCCTCAATCCCTGCATGTGACAGGGAGGAGTGGGCTGTCTAAACTCCTTCTCCCATTGGTTCCCCTTTATCCCCCCCTCTGCATGTGACAGAGGGCGGAAGCATCAGGATCCCTTCTCCCATTGGCTGCACTCTGTCCCCCTCCACATGTGACAAGGGGGGGGGTGTGGTTTGTCTAAACCCCTCTCCCCCATTGGTTCCCCCTCTGCATGTGAGCGGGGGAAGCATCAGACGTCCTCTCCTATTGGCTCTCTGCTCCATTCCCCCTCTACACGTGACAGGGGGGGGGGGTGGGTGTGGGCTGTCTAAACACTTCTCCCATTGGTTCCCCTTCTACATGTGACAGAGGGAAAGCATCAGGACCCCCCTTTCTCCCCTCTGTCCTCCCCTCCTCTACATGTGACAAGGGGGGAGTGAGTTGTCTGAACTCCTCTCCTCTGCTCCCCCTCTGCATGTGGACAGGGCGGGAGAGAGGGAAGAGAGAGGGAGCAGCAGACCCTCCCCTCCAATTGGCTCCCCCTCTATCCCCCCTCTACATGTGACAGAGGGAGAGCAGCAGACCCCTCCCCTCCAATTGGCTCCCCCTCTATCCCCCCCTCTACATGTGACAGGAGGGGGTGTTGTGGGCTGTCTAAACCCCTCTCCCATTGGCCCTCCCTCCATCCCTCTGCATGTGACAGAGGGAGAGCAGCAGACCCTCCCCTCCCATTGGCTCTCCTCCTGCATCCCCCCCCTCTACATGTGAGTGGGGACAGCTGCTCCATTCCCCCCTCTACTATTGCCCCCCCCCCTCTGTCCCCTCTACATGTGACAAGGGGGAGGCGTCTGACTCCTTCCTCCCGTTGGCTCTCCTATTGGTCCCCCCTCTGCATGTGAGTGGGGGAGAGCAGCAGACCCTCCCCCTCCCATTGGCTCCCCTTCCCTCCCCTCTGCATGTGACGGGGGGGTGTGGGCTGTCTAAAACCCTCTCCCATTGGCTCCCCTTCCCTCCCCTCTACATGTGACGGGGGGGAGGGGGTGCGGGCTGTCTAAACCCTCTCCCATTGGCTCCCCCTGTGCATGTGACGCGGGAGTGAGCAGCAGACCTCCTCTCCCATTGGTTCCGCCTCCGCATGTGACGGGGGGGGGGGGGGGAAGCAGCAAGCTGCAGGGGAAGCGTCAGACGCGCTGCCATTGGCTCTCCCTCCACACGTGACGGGGGAGGGGGGGGAAGCAGCAGCCTCTCTCTCTCTCTCTCCATCCTATGGCGGGGACGAGCGTCCCGGGCCCGGCGGCGGGGACCAGCGCTCGCGACCCCTGCAGCTGCACCCAAGGGTGCTGCACCCCGAGGACCCGCGTCTGCACCCGGAACATCTGCATTTGCACCCCGAGGGTTGCATTCTGAACAACTGCATTTGCAGCCTGAACATCTGCATCTGCACCCTGAGGGTTTGCACCCTAAACATCTGGATCCGCCCCCTAAGGATCTGCATTTGCACCCAAGGGTGTTGCACTCTGAGGACTTGCATCTGCACCCGGAACAGCTGGATTTGCACCCTGAGGGTTTGCATCCTAAACATCTGGATCAGCGCCCTGAACGTCTGCATTCGCATCCTGGGGATTTGCACCCAAGGGTGTTGCACTCTGAGGACTTGCATCTGCACCCGGAACATCTGCATTTGCATCCTGGAGATCTGAACCCTGAACATCGGCATTTGCACCTGAGGACTTGCATCTGGACCCTAAACATCTGGATTTGCATCCTGGAGATTTGCATCTAAGGACTTACACCCAAGGGTGCTGCACCCTAAGGATCTGCACCAAAACATCTGCATCTGCACCCTGAAGATATGCACCCTGAACATCTGGATCAGCGCCCTGAACATCTGCATTCGCATCCTGGGGATTTGCACCCAAGGGTGCTGCAACCTGAGGACTTGCATCTGCACCCAGAACATCTGGATATGCACCCTGAGGATTTGCACCCTGAACATCTGGTTCTGCACCCGGAACATCTGGATCAGCACCCTCGGGATCTGCGTTTGCATCCCGGGGACCTGCACCCAAAGGTGCAGCACCCTGGACGTCAACAACTGCACCCGGAGGACTTGCATCCGCACCCCTGAACCTCAGCACCCAGGGGTGCTGCACCCCGAGGGCTCGCGCCTGCACCCGGGAAATCTGGATTTGCACCCCGGGGATTTGCACGTTGTACATCTGCATCAGCACCCAAGGGTCCTGCACTCTGAGGAGCTGAAACTGCACCCTGAACATCTGGATTTGCAACCTGAGATTTGAACCCTGAACATCTGCATTTGCACCCAGGAAATCAGCACCCCGAGTATTTGCATCCTAAACATCTGCATCTGCACCCTGAAGATATGCATTCTGAACATCTGCATTTGCAGCCTGAACATCTGGATTTGCATCCTGGAGATTTGCCGCCTGTGGACTTGCACCCAAGGGTGCTGCACCCTAAGGACCTGCATCCTGAAGGTCAACAACTGCACCCTGAACATCTGGATCCGCACCCTAAGGATCTGCACCCTGAGGATTTGCACCCAAGGGTGCTGCACCCTGAACATCTGCGTCTGCACCCTAAACATCTGCATTTGAAACCTGGAGATTTGCCCCTTGAGGACCCGCACCCCAAGAGCGTGCACAGGGCCCGTGTTCGACCCAGGAGCGTGGACGAGGAATTGCAACACAGGGGCACGCAGGGTGCCGGCGGGGGCTTGTGCGCGAGGAACGTGGTCGCCCCAGGAGCGTGCACGAGGATCCCCGCGCCGCTCACGAGCAGCGTGCGGGCGGGGATTCGCTCCGCCCCGGCGCGCAGGAGGACGGGGCCCCGGGGGGCGGGCGCAAGGACCGCCGTCCAAGGCACGTCCTGGAGATCACCGTCACCGGCAGCCGTGCGCGGAGATCGCCGCTCTGCCGGCGTGGAGGAGGAGCCTCGTCGCCCCTGTGTGGTTCAGGAGGAGCCACGCCCGAGTGCGTTTCAGGAGGAGCCTCGTCGCCCGAGTGTGGTTCAGGAGGAGCCTCGCCCCTGTGTGGTTCAGGAGGAGCCTCGCCCCTGTGTGTTCAGGAGGAGCCTCGTCGCCCCTGTGTGGTTCAGGAGGAGTCTCGTCGCCCTTGTGTGGTTCAGGAGGAGCCTCGCCCCTGTGTGGTTCAGGAGGAGCCTCGCCCCTGTGTGGTTCAGGAGGAGCCTCGCCCCCCGAGTGTGTTTCAGGAGGAGTCTCGTCGCCCGAGTGCGTTCAGGATGAGTCTCGCCCCTGTGTGTTCAGGAGGAGCCTCATCGCCCTCTGTGGTTCAGGAGGAGCCTCGCCCCTGTGTGGTTCAGGAGGAGCCTCGCCCCTGTGTGGTTCAGGAGGAGCCTCGCCCCTGTGTGGTTCAGGAGGAGCCTCGCCCCTGTTGTGGTTCAGGAGGAGCCTCGTCACCCCTGTGTGGTTCAGAGGAGCCTTGTCGCCCCTCTGTGGTTCAGGAGGAGCCTCGTCCCTGTGTGGTTCAGGAGGAGCCTCGTCGCCCCTGTGTGGTTCAGGAGGAGTCTCGTCGCCCCTGTGTGGTTCAGGAGGAGTCTCGTCGCCCCTGTGTGGTTCAGGAGGAGTCTCGTCGCCCCTGTGTGGTTCAGGAGGAGCCTCGCCCTGTGTGGTTCAGGAGGAGCCTCGCCCCGGGAGCCGCGCGAGCATCAGCGTGACAGGAGCGTGCGTGAGGATCGCCCTCTGCCGGCGTGCACGGCGGCGGGATCTCTGGGGGGGTCGGGGGCAAACGGCCGCCCGGCGAGCGTTCTGGAGGAGCCTTGCCCGAGGAGCGTTCAGGAGGAGCCTTGTCGCCCTCGTGTGCCTCGCGACGACCTCCGCCCCCGCAGCGTCCACGAGGAGAGGGTGTCGGTGTGCGTGCGGGAGATCGCCGTTTCGGGGGGCGTGGCCAGCGTGCGCCCGGCGGAACCAGCGCCCGCCATCGTCTCCGCCCCGGCGCGGGTGAGCGTGCGGGAGAGCGTGGTCCGCGTGCAGGAGGTCCAGCGCCCGGTGGTCGTGGGCGAGGACGGCGGTCTTAGGGACTCGCTACGGGGACGATGGCGCGAAAACGGACGCAAAAACGGACGATGGTGCGATGGGTGGGAAAACGGACGGCGCCGCTACGGGCGGGCCGGGCGCCGGCTGTTACAGTCGGCGACCCCTCGCCCTCTCGGCACCCCCCCCCGCCGCCGCCGCCCACTCCCTCTGTCCCCCCTCCCCGGGGATCTCGGTGGGGAGACTGGACTCGGTCTCCATGTACGGAACCGTCGAGTCTCTGCTGCCCGACGACGGCAGCTCGCTGGGATCGGACTCGGAGGCCAGCACAGCCTCGGCTTGGAGGACCGACAAGTATGGATTCCTCGGAGGACGCATGTTGGCTCCGCGAAACCGTGAGTGCAAATCCCGGGGGGGGGAGGGAGGGAGGGAGAGGGGGGAGACAACAGACAATAGACAATCGCTCTCTCTCTGGTCTCTGAGTACAAGTGAGTGTGTGCGTGTGAGAGTGAATGTGTCTCTCTGTCTCTCTCTCTCTCTCTGTCTCTCTGCCTCTCTGCCTCTCTCTCCTGTCTCCCTCTCTCTCTCTCTCTCTGTCTCTCTGCCTCTCTCTCCTCTGTCTCTCTCTCTCTCTGTCTCTCTCTCTCTGTCTCTCTCTCTCTGTCTCTCTCTCTCTCTGTCTCTCTCTCTCTCTCTCTCTCTCTCTCTCTCTCTCTCTGTCTCTCTCTCTCTCTCTGTCTCTCTCTCTCTCTCTCTCTCTCTCTCTGTCTCTCTCTCTCTGTCTCTCTCTCTCTCTCTCTCTCTGAATGTCTGTCTCTCAATAGACAATAGGTGCAAGAGTAGGCATTCGGCCCTTCTAGCCAGCACCGCCATTCATTGCTATTCATAAATGTGAGGTTGTCCACTCTGGTGGCAAGAACAGGAAGGCAGATTATTATCTGAATGGCGTCAAGTTGGGAAAAGGGGAAGTACAACGGGATCTGGGGGTCCTTGTTCATCAGTCTATGAAAGTAAGCATGCAGGTACAGCAGGCAGTGAAGAAAGCCAATGGCTGTTGGCCTTCATAACAAGAGGAGTTAAGTATAGGAGCAAGAGGTCCTTCTGCAGTTGTACAGGGCCCTGGTGAGACCACACCTGGAGTATTGTGTGCAGTTTTGGTCCCCTAATTTGAGGAAGGACATCCTTGCTATTGAGGGAGCCCAGCGTAGGTTCACCAGGTTAATTCCCGGGATGGCGGGACTGTCATACGCTGAGAGAATGGAGCGGCTGGGCTTGTACACTCTGGAGTTTAGAAGGATGAGAGGGTATCTCATTGAAAACATATAAGATTATTAAGGGTTCGGACACGCTAGAGGGAGAAAACATGTTCCCGATGTTGGGGGAGTCCAGAACCAGGGGCCACACACACAGTTTAAGAATAAGGGGTCGGCCATTAGAACGGAGACGAGGAAACACTTTTCCACCCAGAGAGTTGTGAATCTGTGGGATTCTCTGCCTCCGAGGGCGGTGGAGGCCGGTTCTCTGGATGCTTTCAAGAGAGAGTTAGATAGAGCTCTTAAAGATAGCGGAGTCAGGGGATATGGGGAGAAGGCAGGAACGGGGTACTGATTGGGACGATCAGCCGTGACTCACATTGAAAGGCGGTGCTGGCTGGAAGGGCCGAATGGCCTCCTCCTGCACCTGTTGTCTATTGTCTCTCTCCCGGGTGATCCAGTCAAAGGCTCCAATTGTCTCAGGAAACAAACGGCAACAGTCTCAGATATCTCCGATGTTGGCTTCGAGTCACAGAGTCACCCAGCGCGGAAACAGGCCCTTCCTTCGGCCCAACTTGCCCACCTCGACCAACATGCCCCATCTACACTAGTCCCACCCCACCAACATGCCCCATCTACACTAGTCCCACCCCGACCACATGCCCCATCTACACTAGTCCCACCCCGACCAACATGCCCCATCTACACTAGTCCCACCCCGACCAACATGCCCCATCTACACTAGTCCACCCCGACCAACATGACCCATCTACACTAGTCCCACCCCGACCAACATGCCCCATCTACACTAGTCCCACCCCGACCAACATGCCCCATCTACACTAGTCCCACCTCGACCAACAATGCCCCATCTACACTAGTCCCACCCCGACCAACATGCCCCATCTACACTAGTCCCACCCGACCAACATGCCCCCATCTACACTAGTCCCACCCCGACCAACATGCCCCATCTACACTAGTCCCACCCCGACCAACATGCCCCATCTACACTAGTCCCACCCCGACCAACATGCCCCATCTACACTAGTCCCACCCCGACCAACATGCCCCATCTACACTAGTCCCACCCCGACCAACATGCCCCATCTACACTAGTCCCACCCCGACCAACATGCCCCATCTACACTAGTCCCACCCCCGACACAACATGCCCCATCTACACTAGTCCCACCCCGACCAACATGCCCCATCTACACTAGTCCCACCCCGACCAACATGCCCCATCTACATTAGTCCCACCCAGACCAACATGCCCCATCTACACTAGTCCCACCCCGACCAACATGCCCCATCTACACTAGTCCCACCCGACCAACATGCCCCATCTACACTAGTCCCACCCCCCACCAACATGCCCCATCTACACTAGTCCCACCCCGACCAACATGCCCCATCTACACTAGTCCCCCACCCCGACCAACATGCCCCATCTACACTAGTCCCACCCCGACCAACATGCCCCATCTACACTAGTCCCACCCGACCAACATGCCCATCTACACTAGTCCCACCCCCACCAACATGCCCCATCTACACTAGTCCCACTTGCCCGCGTTTGGCCATATCCCTCCAAACCTGTCCTATCCATGTACCTGTCCAAGTGTCTCTTAAACGTTGCCTCAACTACCTCCTCCGGCAGCTCGTTCCATACACCCACCACCCTCGAAAAGTGTGTAAATTTACCCCTCAGGTTCCTATTCAATCTTTCCCCAACCTCTTCACCTTAAACCCGTGTCCTCTGGTCCTCGATTCCCTACTCTGGGCAAGAGACTCTGTGCGTCTGTCTCCCGATCTATTCCCCTGGTGATTTTGTACACCTCTATAAGATCGCCCCTCATCCTCCTGCGCTCCAAGGAATAGAGTCCCAGCCCTGCCCCAACCTCTCCCTGTAGCTCAGGCCCCTCGAGTCCTGGCAACATCCTCGTAAATCTTCCCCGCGCCCTTTCCAGGTATTGTAATGGATGAAATTAGGGCCTAGGCCTCAGGCTTCAGGCCTTGGACTGTCTCCAGATGTACAAAGAGTCTAGGCTGATGGCTTTAGGCCTTGGAGTGATCCCAGGTGTGGTAATGGAGCAGTTAAGGGCCTAGGCCTCAGGCTTCAGGGTCCTTGGAGTGATTCCAGATGCAGCAGAGGGACTAGGCCGCTGGATTGGGCCTTGGGAGTGATTCCAGGTGTTTTAACGGAGGCCTAAGGGCCTAGAACTCAGGCCGTATGGCCTACTCCTGCACCTATTGTCCACTTTGTACCCGTCCACCTTCTCCACACAGATGCTGCATATCTGACCCGCTGAGTTACTCCAGCACTTTGTACCTGTCCTCATGGAAAAGTTTCTCCTCATCTCCGTTCTAAATGGCCGACCCCTTATTCTTAAACTGTGTGTGTGGCCCCTGGTTCTGGACTCCCCCAACATCGGGAACATGTTTCCTGCCTCTACCGTGTCCAAGCCCTTAATAATCTTATATGTTTCAATAAGATCCCCTCTCATCCTTCTAAACTCCAGAGTGTACAAGCCCAGCCGCTCCATTCTCTCAGCATATGACAGTCCCCGCCATCCCGGGAATTAACCTGGTGAGCCTACGCTGGGCTCCCTCAATAGCAAGAATGTCCTTCCTCAAATTAGGGGACCAAAACTGCACACAATACTCCAGGTGTGGTCTCACCAGGGCTCTGTACAACTGCAGAAGGACCTCTTTGCTCCTATATTCGATTCCTCTTGTCATGAAGGCCACATGCCATTGGCTTTCTTCACTGCCTGCTGTACCTGCATGCTTACTTTCATAGACTGATGTACAAGGACCCCCAGATCCCGTTGTACTTCCCCTTTTCCCAACTTGACGCCATTTAGATAATAATCTGCCTTCCTGTTCTTGCCACCAAAGTGGATAACCTCACATTTATCCACATTAAACTGCATCTGCCATGCATCTGCCCACTCCCCCAACCTGTCCAAGTCACCCTGCATTCTCATAGCATCCTCCTCACAGTTCACACTGCCACCCAGCTTTGTGTCATCTGCAATTTGCTAATGTTACTTTGAATCCCTTCATCTAAATCATTGATGTATATTGTAAATAGCTGTGGTCCCAGCACCGAGCCTTGCGGTACCCCACTAGTCACTGCCTGCCATTCTGAAAGGGACCCGTTAATCCCTACTCACACACTCACACACTCACACACACACACACACACACACACACACACACACACACACACACACACACACACACACACACTCACACACACACACACACACTCACACACACACTCACACACACACACACACACACACATGTACACACACAGACACACACACAGACACACACACAGACACACACACACACACAGACACACACACATACACACACACACACATACACACACAGACACACACACACGTACACACACACACACACACATCACACACACACACATACATAGATACATAGAAATTAGGTGCAGGAGTAGGCCATTCGGCCCTTCGAGCCTGCACCGCCATTCAATACGATCATGGCTGATCATCCAACTCAGTATCCCGTACCTGCCTTCTCTCCATACCCCCTGATCCCTTTAGCCACAAGGGCCACATCTAATTCCCTCTTAAATATAGCCAATGAACTGGCCTCAACTACCCTCTGTGGCAGAGAGTTCCAGAGATTCACCACTCTCTGTGTGAAAAAGTTTTTCCTCATCTCGGTCTTAAAAGATTTCCCCCTTATCCTTAAGCTGTGACCCCTTGTCCTGGACTTCCCCACATCGGGAACAATCTTCCTGCATCTAGCCTGTCCAACCCCATAAGAATCTTGTACGTTTCTATAAGATCCCCCCTCAATCTCCTAAATTCTAGCGAGTATAAGCCAAGTCTATCCAGTCTTTCTTCATATGAAAGTCCTGACATCCCAGGAATCAGTCTGGTGAACCTTCTCTGCACTCCCTCTATGGCTATAATGTCCTTCCTCAGATTTGGAGAC
>JAXLNO010005325.1:0-99022 GCA_038087875.1 Malacoraja senta | reverse complement strand
GTGGCCATAAATCCGGCAAGGTCGCCACAAATCCGGCAAGGTCGCCATATTTCCGGCAAGGTCGCCACAAATCCGGCAAGGTCGCCATAAATCCGTCATCGTGGCCACAAATCAGGGAAGGTCGCCATATTTCCGGCAAGGTCGCCATAAATCCGGCAGAGTCGCCTATTCCCGGCAAGGTCGCCATAAATCCGGCACGGCCGCCACAAACCCGGCAAGGTCGCCACATTTCCGGCAAGGTCGCAATAAGTCTGGCAAAGTCGCCACAAATCCGACAAGGTCGCCATATTTCCGGCAAGGTCGCCATAAATCCCGCAAGGTCGCCACAAATCCGGCAAGGTCGCCATATTTCCGGCAAGGTCGCCATGAATCCGGCAAGGTCTCCACAAATCCGGCAAGGTAGCCATATTTCCGGCAAGGTCGCCATAAAGCCGGCAAGGTCGCCACAAATCCGGAAAGGCCGCCATATTTCCGGCAAGGTCGCCATAAATCCGCCAAGGTCGCCATATTTCCGGCAATGTCACCATAAATCCGGCAAGGTCGCCACAAATCCGGCAAGGTGGCGTCAAATCCGGCAAGGTCGCCATATTTCAATCAAGGTAGCCATAAATTCGGCAAGGTCGCGTCAAATCCGGGAAGGTGGCCACATTTCCCGGAAGGTCGCCATAGATCCGGCAAGGTCGCGACAAATCCGGCAAGGCCGCAACATTCCGGCAAGGTCGCCATAAATCCGGCATCGTCGCCACAAATGCGGCAAGGTCACCACATTTCCGGCAAGGTCGCCATGAATCCGGCAAGGTCGCCACAAATCCGGCAAGGTAGCCATATTTACGTCAAGATCGCCATAAATCCGGCAAGGTCGCCATAAATCCGGCAAGGTCGCCACATTTGCGGCAACGTCGCCATAAATCCGGCAAGGTCGCCACAAATACGGCAAGGTCGCCACATCCCCGGCAAGGTCGCCATAAATCCGTCAAGGTCGCCACAAATCTGTCAAGGTCGCCACATATCAGCCAAGGTCGCCGCAATTCCGGCAACGTCGCCATAAATACGGCAAGGTGGTCACAAATCAGACAAGGTCGCCATAAATCCGGCAAGGTCGCCACATTTCCGGCAAGGACGCCATAAATCCTGCAAGGTCGCAACAAATCCGGCAAGGTCGCCACATTTCCGGCAAGGACGCCATAAATCCGGCAACGTCGGCACAAATCCGGCAAGGTCGCCACATTCCCGGCAAGGTCGCCATATTTCCTGCAAGGTCGCCATAAAACCGGCAATATCGCCACAAATGCGGCAAGGTCGCCATATTTCCGGCAAGGTCGCCATAAATCCGGCAAGGTCGCTACAAATGCGTCAAGGTCGACATATTTCCGGCAAGGTCGCCATAAATCCGGCAAGGTCGCCATAAATCCGGCAAGGTCGCCACAAATCAGGCAAGGTCGCCACAAATTCGGCAAGGTCGCCATAAATCCGGCAAGGCCGACAAAAATCCGGGAAGTTCGCCACATTTCAGGCAAGGTCGCAATAAATCTGGCAAGGTCGCCACAAATCCGACAAGGTCGCCATATTTCCGGCAAGGTCGCCATAAATCCGGCAAGGTCGCCACAAATCCGGCAAGGTCGCCACATTCCCGGCAAGGTCGACATATTTCCGGCAAGGTCGCCATAAATCCGGCAAAGTCGCCATATTTCAGGCAAGGTCGCCATCAATCCGGCAAGGTCGCCACAAATTCGGAAAGGTCGCCATATATCCGGCAAGGACACCATATATCCGGCAAGCTCGCCACAAATCCGGCAAGGTTGCCATATTTCCGGCAAGGTCGCCATAAATCCGGCAAGGTCGCCATATTTCCGACATGGTCGTCACAAATCCGGCAAGGTAGCCACAAATCCGACAAGGTAGCCATGTTTTCGGCAAGTTCTCCATAAATCCGGCATGGTGGCCACAAATCAGGGAAGGTCGCCATAAATCCGGCAAGGTCGCCACATTTCCGGCAAGGACGCCATAAATCCGGCAAGGTCGGCATATTTACGGCAACGTCGCATTAAATCCCGCACGTCGCCACAAATCCGGCAAGGTCGCCATATTTCCGGCAAGTTCGCCATAAATCCGGCAAGGTCGCCACAAATCCGGCAAGGTCGCCAAATTTGCGGCAAAGTCGCCATAAATCCGGCAAGGTCGCCACAAATACGCCAAGTTCGCCACATCCCCGACAAGGTCGCCATAAATCCGGCAAGGTCGCCACAAATCCGGCAAGGTCGCCATATTTCCGGCAAGTTCGCCATAAATCCGGAATGTTGGCCACAAATCAGGGAAGGTCGCCATATTTACGGCACGGTCGCCATAAATCCTGCAAGGTCGCCACAAACCCGGCAAGGTCGCCATTATTCCGGCAACGTCTCCACAAATCCGGCAAGGTCTCCATATTTCCGGCAAGGTCGCCATAAATTCGGCAAGGTCGCCATAAATCCGGCAAAGTCGCCACAAATCCCGCAGAGTCGCCTATTTTCGGCAAGGTCGCCATAAATCCGGCACGGCCGCCACATATCCGGCAAGGTCGCCACATTTCCGGCAAGGTCGCAACAAATCTGGCAAGGTCGCCGCAAATCCGACAAGGTCGCCATATTTCCGGCAATGTCGCCATATATCCCGCAAGGTCGCCACAAATCTGACAAGGTCGCCATATTTCCGGGAAGGTCGCATGAATCCGGCAAGGTCGCCACAAATCCGGCAATGTAGTCAGATATCCGGCAAGGTCGCCATAAATCCGGCAAGGTCGCCACAAATCCGGCAAGGTCGCCATATTACCGGCAAGGTCGCCATGAATCCGGCAAGGTCGCCACAAATCCGGCAAGGTAGCCATATTTCAGTCAAGGTCGGCATAAATCCGGCAAGGTCCCCACAAATCCGGCAAGGTCGCCATATTTCCGGCAAGGTCGCCACAAATCCGGCAAGGTCGCCATATTTCCGGCAAGGTCAACATAAATCCGGCAAGGTCGCCACAAATCCTGCAAGGTGGCGTCAAATCCGGCAAGGTCGCCACATTTCAAACAAAGTCGCCATAAATCCGGCAAGGTAGCCACAAATCAGGGAAGGTCGCCATATTTCCGGCAAGGTCCCCATAAATCCGGCAATGTAGTCAGATATCCGGCAAGGTCGCCATAAATCCGGCAAGGTCGCCACAAATCCGGCAAGGTCGCCATATTTCCGGCACGCTCGCCATAAGTCCGGCAAGGTCGCCACAAATCCGGCAAGGTCGCCATAATTCCGGCAAGGTCGCCATAAATCCGGCACGGCAGCCACAAACCCGGCAAGGTCGCCACATTTCCGGCAAGGTCGCAATAAGTCTGGCAAAGTCGCCACAAATCCGACAAGGTCGCCATATTTCCGGCAAGGTCGCCATAAATCCCGCAAGGTCGCCACAAATCCGGCAAGGTCGCCATATTTCCGGCAAGGTCGCCATGAATCCGGCAAGGTCTCCACAAATCCGGCAAGGTAGCCATATTTCCGGCAAGGTCGCCATAAAGCCGGCAAGGTCGCCACAAACCCGGAAAGGCCGCCATATTTCTGGCAAGGTCGCCATAAATCCGCCAAGGTCGCCATATTTCCGGAAATGTCACCATAAATCCGGCAAAGTCGCCACAAATCCGGCAAGGTGGCGTCAAATCCGGCAAGGTCGCCACATTTCAATCAAGGTAGCCATAAATTCGGCAAGGTCGCGTCAAATCCGGGAAGGTGGCCACATTTCCGGGAAGGTCGCCATAGATCCGGCAAGGTCGCGACAAATCCGGCAAGGCCGCAACATTCCGGCAACGTCGCCATAAATCCGGCATCGTCGCCACAAATGCGGCAAGGTCACCACATTTCCGGCAAGGTCGCCATGAATCCGGCAAGGTCGCCACAAATCCGGCAAAGTAGCCATATTTACGTCAAGATCGCCATAAATCCGGCAAGGTCGCCACAAATACGGCAAGGTCGCCACATTTGCGGCAACGTCGCCATAAATCCGGCAAGGTCGCCACAAATACGGCAAGGTCGCCACATCCCCGGCAAGGTCGCCATAAATCCGTCAAGGTCGCCACAAATCTGTCAAGGTCGCCACATATCAGGCAAGGTCGCCGCAATACCGCCAACGTCGCCATAAATACGGCAAGGTGGTCACAAATCAGACAAGGTCGGCATAAATCCGGCAAGGTCGCCACATTTCCGGCAAGGACGCCATAAATCCTGCAAGGTCGCCACAAATCCGGCAAGGTCGCCACATTTCCGGCAAGGACGCCATAAATCCGGCAACGTCGGCACAAATCCGGCAAGGTCGCCACATTCCCGGCAAGGTCGCCATATTTCCTGCAAGGTCGCCATAAAACCGGCAATATCGCCACAAATGCGGCAAGGTCGCCATATTTCCGGCAAGGTCGCCATAAATCCGGCAAGGTCGACATATTTCCGGCAAGGTCGCCATAAATTCGGCAAGGTCGCCATAAATCCGGCAAGGTCGCCACAAATCCGGCAAGGTCGCCACAAATTCGGCAAGGTCGCCATAAATCCGGCAAGGCCGACACAAATCCGGGAAGTTCGCCACATTTCAGGCAAGGTCGCAATAAATCTGGCAAGGTCGCCACAAAACCGACAAGGTCGCCATATTTCCGGCAAGGGCGCCATAAATCCGGCAAGGTCGCCACAAATCCGGCAAAGTCGCCACATTCCCGGCAAGGTCGACATATTTCCGGCAATGTCGCCATCAATCCGGCAAGGTCGCCACAAATTCGGAAAGGTCGCCATATATCCGGCAAGGACACCATATATCCGGCAAGCTCGCCACAAATCCGGCAAGGTTGCCATATTTCCGGCAAGGTCGCCATAAATCCGGCAAGGTCGCCATATTTCCGACATGGTCGTCACAACTCCGGCAAGGTAGCCACAAATCCGACAAGGTAGCCATATTTCCGGCAAGTTCTCCATAAATCCGGCATGGTGGCCAAAAATCAGGGAAGGTCGCCATAAATCCGGCAAGGTCGGCATATTTACGGCAACGTCGCATTAAATCCCGCAAGGTCGCCACAAATCCGGCAAGGTCGCCATATTTCCGGCAAGTTCGCCATAAATCAGGCAAGGTCGCCACAAATCCGGCAAGGTCGCCAAATTTGCGGCAAAGTCGCCATAAATCCGGCAAGGTCGCCACAAATACGGCAAGTTCGCCACATCCCCGACAAGGTCGCCATAAATCCGGCAAGGTCGCCACAAATCCGGCAAGGTCGCCATATTTCCGGCAAGTTCGCCATAAATCCGGAATGTTGGCCACAAATCAGGGAAGGTCGCCATATTTACGGCACGGTCGCCATAAATCCTGCAAGGTAGCCACAAACCCGGCAAGGTCGCCATTATTCCGGCAACGTCTCCACAAATCCGGCAAGGTCTCCATATTTCCGGCAAGGTCGCCATAAATTCGGCAAGGTCGCCATAAATCCGGCAAAGTCGCCACAAATCCCGCAGAGTCGCCTATTTTCGGCAAGGTCGCCATAAATCCGACACGGCCGCCACATATCCGGCAAGGTCGCCACATTTCCGGGAAGGTCGCAACAAATCTGGCAAGGTCGCCGCAAATCCGACAAGGTCGCCATATTTCCGGCAATGTCGCCATATATCCCGCAAGGTCGCCACAAATCTGACAAGGTCGCCATATTTCCGGGAAGGTCGCATGAATCCGGCAAGGTCGCCACAAATCCGGCAATGTAGTCAGATATCCGGCAAGGTCGCCATAAATCCGGCAAGGTCGCCACAAATCCGGCAAGGTCGCCATATTTCCGGCAAGGTCGCCATGAATCCGGCAAGGTCGCCACAAATCCGGCAAGGTAGCCATATTTCAGTCAAGGTCGGCATAAATCCGGCAAGGTCCCCACAAATCCGGCAAGGTCGCCATATTTCCGGCAAGGTCGCCACAAATCCGGCAAGGTCGCCATATTTCCGGCAAGGTCAACATAAATCCGGCAAGGTCGCCACAAATCCGGCAAGGTGGCGTCAAATCCGGCAAGATCGCCACATTTCAAACAAAGTCGCCATAAATCCGGCAAGGTAGCCACAAATCAGGGAAGGTCGCCATATTTCCGGCAAGGTCCCCATAAATCCGGCAAGTTCGCCATATTTCCGGCAAGATCGCCATAAATCCGCCAAGGTCGCCACAAATCCGGCAAGGTCGCCATATTTCTGGCACGCTCGCCATAAATCCGGCAAGGTCGCCACAAATCCGGCAAGGTCGCCATAATTCCGGCAAGGTCGCCATATATCCCGCAAGGTCGCCACAAATCCGGCAAGGACACCATATTTCCGGTAAGGTGGCCATAAATCCGGCAAGGTCGCCATAAATCCGGCAAGGTCGCCACAAATCCGGCAAGGTCGCTATATTTACGGCAGGGTCGCATTAAATCCCGCAAGGTCGCCACAAATCCGGCAAGGTCGCCATATTTCCGGCAAGGTCGCCATTAATCCGGCAAGGTCGCCAGAAATCCGGCAAGGTCGCCAAATTTGCGGCAACGTCGCCATAAATCCGGCAAGGTCGCCACAAATCCGGCAAGGTCGCCATATTTACGGCAAGGTCGCATTAAATCCCGCAAGGTCGCCACAAACCCGGCAAGGTCGCCATATTTCCGGCAAGGTCGCCATAAATCCGGCAAGGTCGCCACAAATCCGGCAAGGTCGCCAAATTTGCGGCAACGTCGCCATAAATCCGGCAAGGTCGCCACAAATACGGCAAGTTCGCCACATCCCCGACAAGGTCGCCATAAATCCGGCAAGGTCGCCACAAATCCGTCAAGGTCGCCATATTTCAAGGAAGGTCGCCGCATTTCCGGCAACGTCGCCATAAATGCGGCAAGGTGGACACAAATCCGACAAGGTCGCCATAAATCCGTCAAGGTCGCCACATTTCAGTCAAGGTCGCCGCATTTCCGGCAACGTCGCCATAAATGCGGCAAGCTCGCCATAAATCCGGCAAGGTCGCCACAAATCTGGCAAGGTCGCCACAAATCCGGTAAGGTCGCCACAAATCCGGCAAAGTCACCATAAATCCGTTAGGTCGCCATAAATCGGGCAAAGTCGCCATATTTCCGGCAAGGTCGCCATAAATCCGGCAAGGTCGCCACAAATCCGGCAAGGTCGCCATATATCCGGCAAGGACGCCATAATCCCGCAAGGTCGCCACAAATCCGGCAAGGTCGCCATATTTCCGGTAAGGTGGCCATAAATCCGGCAAGGTCGCCATAAATCCGGCAAGGTCGCCACAAATCCGGCAAGGTCGCTATATTTACGGCAGGGTCGCATTAAATCCCGCAAGGTCGCCACAAATCCGGCAAGGTCCACATATTTCCGGCAAGGTCGCCATAAATCCGGCAAAGTCGCCATATTTCAGGCAAGGTCGCCATCAATCCGGCAAGGTCGCCACAAATTCGGAAGGTCGCCATATATCCGGCAAGGACACCATATATCCGGCAAGCTCGCCACAAATCCGACAATGTAGCCATATTTCCGGCAAGTTCTCCATAAATCCGGCATGGTGGCCACAAATCAGGGAAGGTCGCCATAAATCCGGCAAGGTCGCCAAATTTGCGGCAACGTCGCCATAAATCCGGCAAGGTCGCCACAAATCCGGCAAGTTCGCCACATCCCCGACAAGGTCGCCATAAATCCGGCAAGGTCCCCACAAATCCGTCAAGTTCGCCACATTTCAGGGAAGGTCGCCGCATTTCCGGCAACGTCGCCATAAATGCGGCAAGGTGGACACAAATCCGACAAGGTCGCCATAAATCCGTCAAGGTCGCCACATTTCAGTCAAGGTCGCCGCATTTCCGGCAACGTCGCCATAAATGCGGCAAGCTCGCCATAAATCCGGCAAGGTCGCCATAAATCCGGCAAGGTCGCCACAAATCCGGTAAGGTCGCCACAAATCCGGCAAAGTCGCCATAAATCCGTTAGGTCGCCATAAATCCGGCAAAGTCGCCATATTTCCGGCAAGGTCGCCATAAATCCGGCAAGGTCGCCACAAATCCGGCAAGGTCGCCATATATCCGGCAAGGACGCCATAAATCCCGCAAAGTCGCCACAAATCCGGCAAGGTCGCCATATTTCCGGTAAGGTGGCCATAAATCCGGCAAGGTCGCCATAAATCCGGCAAGGTCGCCACAAATCCGGCAAGGTCGCTATATTTACGGCAGGGTCGCATTAAATACCGCAAGGTCGCCACAAATCCGGCAAGGTCGCCATATTTCCGGCAAGGTCGCCATAAATCCGGCAAGGTCGCCACAAATCCGGCAAGGTCGCCAAATTTGCGGCAACGTCGCCATAAATCCGGCAAGGTCGCCACAAATCCGGCAAGGTCGCCATATTTACGGCAAGGTCGTATTAAATCCCGCAAGGTCGCCACAAACCCGGCAAGGTCGCCATATTTCCGGCAAGGTCGCCATAAATCCGGCAAGGTCGCCACAAATCCGGCAAGGTCGCCAAATTTGCGGCAACGTCGCCATAAATCCGGCAATGTCGCCTCAAATACGGCAAGTTCGCCACATCCCCGACAAGGTCGCCATAAATCCGGCAAGGTCGCCACAAATCCGTCAAGGTCGCCACATTTCAGGGAAGGTCGCCGCATTTCCGGCAACGTCGCCATAAATGCGGCAAGGTGGACACAAATCCGACAAGGTCGCCATAAATCCGTCAAGGTCGCCACATTTCAGGCAAGGTCGCCGCATTTCCGGCAACGTCGCCATAAATGCGGCAAGCTCGCCATAAATCCGGCAAGGTCGCCATAAATCCGGCAAGGTCGCCACAAATCCGGTAAGGTCGCCACAAATCCGGCAAAGTCGCCATAAATCCGTTAGGTCGCCATAAATCCGGCAAAGTCGCCATATTTCCGGCAAGGTCGCCATAAATCCGGCAAGGTCGCCACAAATCCGGCAAGGTCGCCATATATCCGGCAAGGACGCCATAAATCCGGCAAGGTCGCCACAAATCCGGCAAGGTCGCCATATTTCCGGCAAGTTCGCCATAAATCCGGCATGGTGGCCACAAATCAGGGAAGGTCGCCATATTTACGGCACGGTCGCCATAAATCCTGCAAGGTCGCCACAAACCCGGCAAGGTCGCCATTGTTCCGGCAACGTCTCCACAAATCCGGCAAGGTCTCCATATTTTCGGCAAGGTCGCCATAAATCCGGCACGGCCGCCACAAATCCGGCAAGGTCGCCACATTTCCGGCATGGTCGCAACAAATCTGGCAAGGTCGCCGCAAATCCGACAAGGTCGCCATATTTCCGGGAATGTCGCCATATATCCCGCAAGGTCGCCACAAATCTGGCAAGGTCGCCATATTTCCGGGAAGGTCGAATGAATCCGGCAAGGTCGCCACAAATACGGCAATGTAGTCAGATATCCGGCAAGGTCGCCATAAATCCGGCAAGGTCGCCACAAATCCGGCAAGGTCGCCATATTTCCGGCAAGGTCGCCATGAATCCGGCAAGGTCGCCACAAATCCGGCAAGGTAGCCATATTTCAGTCAAGGTCGCCATAAATCCGGCAAGTTCCCACAAATCCGGCAAGGTCGCCATATTTCCGGCAAGGTCGCCACAAATCCGGCAAGGTCGCCATATTTCCGGCAAGGTCAAAATAAATCCGGCAAGGTCGCCACAAATCCGGCAAGGTGGCGTCAAACCCGGCAAGGTCGCCACATTTCAAACAAGGTAGCCATAAATTCGGCAAGGTCGCCACAAATCCGGCAAGGTAGTCATATTTCCGGGAAGATCGCCATAAATCCGGCAAGGTAGCCACAAATCAGGGAAGGTCGCCATATTTCCGGCAAGGTCCCCATAAATCCGGCAAGTTCGCCATATTTCCGGCAAGATCGCCATAAATTCGGCAAGGTCGCCACAAATGCGGCAAGGTCGCCATATTTCCGGCACGCTCGCCATAAATCCGCCAAGGTCGCCACAAATCCGGCAAGGTCGCCATAATTCCGGCAAGGTCGCCATAAATCCCGCAAGGTCGCTACAAATCCGGCAAGGTCGCCATATTTCCGGTAAGGTGGCCATAAATCCGGCAAGGTCGCCATAAATCCGGCAAGGTCGCCACAAATCCGGCAAGGTCGCCATAAATCCGGCAAGGTCGCCACAAATCCGGCAGAGTCGCCTATTTCCGGAAAGGTCGTCATAAATCCGCACGGCCGCCACAAATCCGGCAAGGTCGCCTCATTTCCGGCAAGGTCGCCACAAATCTGGCAAAGTCGCCACAAATCCGACAAGGTCGCCATATTTCCGGCAAGGTCGCCATAAATCCCGCAAGGTCGCCACAAATCCGGCAAGGTCGCCATATTTCCGGCAAGGTCGCCATGAATCCGGCAAGGTCGCCACAAATCCGGCAAGGTCGCCATATTCCCGGCAAGGTCGCCACAAATCCGGCAAGGTCGCCATATTTCTGGCAATGTCACCAAAAATCCAGCAAGGTCGCCACAAATCCGGCAAGGTGGCGTCAAATCCGGCAAGGTCGCCACATTTCAATCAAGGTAGCCATAAATTCGGCAAGGTCGCGTCAAATCCGGCAAGGTTGCCACATTTCAGGCAAGGTCGCCGCATTTCCGGCAACGTCGCCATAAATCCGGCAAGGTGGTCACAAATCCGACAAGGTCGCCATAAATCCGGCAAGGTCGCCACATTTCCGGCAAGGACGCCATAAATCCGGCAAGGTCGCCACAAATCCGGCAAGGTCGCCATATTTCCGGCAAGGTCGCCATAAATCCGGCAAGGTAGCCACAAATCCGGCAAGGTCGGTATATTTCTGGCAAGGTCGCCATAAACTCGACAAGGTCGCCATAATCCGGCAAGGTCGCCACCAGTCCGGCAAGGTCGCCATATTTCCGGCAAGGTCGCCATAAATCCGGCAAGGTCGCCACAAATCCGGCAAGGTCGCCACATTTGCGGCAACGTCGCCATAAATCCGGCAAGGTCGCCATAAATCCGGCAAGGTCGCCGCATTTCCGGCAACGTCGCCATAAATCCGGCAAGGTGGACACAAATCCGACAAGGTCGCCACAAATCCGGCAAGGTCGCCACATTTCCGGCAAGGACGCCATAAATCCGGCAAGTTCGCCACAAATCCGGCAAGGTCGCCACATTTCCGGCAAGAACGCCATAAATCCGACAAGGACGGCACAATTCCGGCAAGGTCGCCACATTCCCGGCAAGGTCGCCATATTTCCTGCAAGGTCGCCATAAATCCGGCAATGTCGCCACAAATGCGGCAAGGTCGCCACAAATCCGACAAGGTCGCCATATTTTCGTCACGGTCGCCATATTTCCGGCAAGGTCGCCATAAATCCGGCAATGTCGCCCTATTTCCGGCACGATCGCCGTAAATACGGCAAGGTCGCCACAAATCCGGCAAGGTCGCCATATTTCCGGCTAGGTCGCCATAAATCCGGCAAGGTCGCCAAAAATCCGGCAAGGACGCCATATTTGCGGCAAGGTCGCCATAAATCCCGCAAGGTCGCCACAAATCCGGCAAGGTCGCCATATTTCCGGCAAGGTCGCCATAAATCCGGCAAGGTCGCCATAAATCCGGCAAGGCCGCCACAAATCCGTCAAGGTCGCCATATTTCAGGCAAGGTCGCCTCATTTCCGGCAACGTCGCCATAAATCCGGCAAGGTGGACACAAATCCGACAAGGTCGCCATTAATCCGGCAAGGTCGCCACATTTCCGGCAAGGACGCCATAAATCCGGCAAGGTCGCCACAAATCCGGCAAGGTCGCCACATTTCCGGCAAGGACGCCATAAATCCGGCAAGGTCGGCACAAATCCGGCAAGGTCGCCACATTCCCGGCAAGGTCGCCATTAATCCGACAAGATCGCCATAAATCCGGCAAGGTCGCCACATCCCCGGCAAGGTCGCCATAAATCCGGCAAGGTCGCCACAAATCCGTCAAGGTCGCCATATTTCAGGCAAGGTCGCCGCATTTCCGGCAACGTCGCCATAAATCCGGCAAGGTGGACACAAATCCGACAAGGACGCCATTAATCCGGCAAGGTCGCCACATTTCCGGCAAGGACGCCATAAATCCGGCAAGGTCGCCACAAATCCGGCAAGGTCGCCACATTTCCGGCAATGACGCCATAAATCCGGCAAGGTCGGCACAAATCCGGCAAGGTCGCCACATTTCCGGCAAGGACGCCATAAATCCGGCAAGTTCGCCACAAATCCGGCAAGGTCGCCACATTTCCGGCAAGAACGCCATAAATCCGACAAGGACGGCACAATTCCGGCAAGGTCGCCACATTCCCGGCAAGGTCGCCATATTTCCTGCAAGGTCGCCATAAATCCGGCAATGTCGCCACAAATGCGGCAAGGTCGCCACAAATCCGACAAGGTCGCCATATTTTCGTCACGGTCGCCATATTTCCGGCAAGGTCGCCATAAATCCGGCAATGTCGCCCTATTTCCGGCACGATCGCCGTAAATACGGCAAGGTCGCCACAAATCCGGCAAGGTCGCCATATTTCCGGCTAGGTCGCCATAAATCGGCAAGGTCGCCAAAAATCCGGCAAGGACGCCATATTTGCGGCAAGGTCGCCATAAATCCCGCAAGGTCGCCACAAATCCGGCAAGGTCGCCATATTTCCGGCAAGGTCGCCATAAATCCGGCAAGGTCGCCATAAAACCGGCAAGGCCGCCACAAATCCGTCAAGGTCGCCATATTTCAGGCAAGGTCGCCGCATTTCCGGCAACGTCGCATAAATCCGGCAAGGTGGACACAAATCCGACAAGGTCGCCATTAATCCGGCAAGGTCGCCACATTTCCGGCAAGGACGCCATAAATCCGGCAAGGTCGACACAAATCCGGCAAGGTCGCCACATTTCCGGCAAGGACGCCATAAATCCGGCAAGGTCGCCACAAATCCGGCAAGGTCGCCACATTTCCGGCAAGAACGCCATAAATCCGGCAAGGTCGCCATAAATCCGGCAAGGTCGCCATAAATCCGGCAAGGTCGCCACAAATCCGGCAAGGTCGCCACGAATCCGGCAAGGTCGCCATAAATCCGCAAGGTCGCCATAAATCCGGCAAAGTCGCCATATTTCAGGCAAGGTCGCCATCAATCCGGCAAGGTCGCCACAAATTCGGAAAGGTCGCCTTATATCCGGCAAGGGCACCATATATCCGGAAATCTCGCCACAAATCCGGCAAGGTTGCCATATCTCCGGCAAGGTCGCCATAAATCCGGCAAGGTCTCCACAAATCCGGCAAGGTCGCCATATTTCCGACATGGTCGTCATAAATCCGGCAAGGTAGCCACAAATCCGACAAGGTAGCCATATTTCCGGCAAGTTCGCCATAAATCCGGCATGGTGGCCACAAATCAGGGAAGGTCGCCATAAATCCGGCAAGGTCGCCACATTTCCGGCAAGGACGCCATAAATCCGGCAAGGTCGGCACAAATCCGGCAAGGTCGCCACATTCCCGGCAAGGTCGCCATATTTACGGCAAGGTCGCATTAAATCCCGCAAGGTCGCCACAAACCCGGCAAGGTCGCCATATTTCCGGCAAGGTCGCCATAAATCCGGCAAGGTCGCCACAAATCCGGCAAGGTCGCCAAATTTGCGGCAACGTCGCCATAAATCCGGCAAGGTCGCCACAAATACGGCAAGTTCGCCACATCCCCGACAAGGTCGCCATAAATCCGGCAAGGTCGCCACAAATCCGTCAAGGTCGCCACATTTCAGGGAAGGTCGCCGCATTTCCGGCAACGTCGCCATAAATGCGGCAAGGTGGACACAAATCCGACAAGGTCGCCATAAATCCGTCAAGGTCGCCACATTTCAGTCAAGGTCGCCGCATTTCCGGCAACGTCGCCATAAATGCGGCAAGCTCGCCATAAATCCGGCAAGGTCGCCATAAATCCGGCAAGGTCGCCACAAATCCGGTAAGGTCGCCACAAATCCGGCAAAGTCGCCATAAATCCGTTAGGTCGCCATAAATCCGGCAAAGTCGCCATATTTCCGGCAAGGTCGCCATAAATCCGGCAAGGTCGCCACAAATCCGGCAAGGTCGCCATATATCCGGCAAGGGCGCCATAAATCCCGCAAGGTCGCCACAAATCCGGCAAGGTCGCCATATTTCCGGTAAGGTGGCCATAAATCCGGTAAGGTCGCCATAAATCCGGCAAGGTCGCCACAAATCCGGCAAGGTCGCTATATTTACGGCAGGGTCGCATTAAATCCCGCAAGGTCGCCACAAATCCGGCAAGGTCGCCATATTTCCGGCAAGGTCGCCATAAATCCGGCAAGGTCGCCACAAATCCGGCAAGGTCGCCAAATTTGCGGCAACGTCGCCATAAATCCGGCAAGGTCGCCACAAGGTCGCCACAAATCCGTCAAGGTCGCCACATTTCAGGGAAGGTCGCCGCATTTCCGGCAACGTCGCCATAAATGCGGCAAGCTCGCCATAAATCCGGCAAGGTCGCCATAAATCCGGCAAGGTCGCCACAAATCCGGTAAGGTCGCCACAAATCCGGCAAAGTCGCCATAAATCCGTTAGGTCGCCATAAATCCGGCAAAGTCGCCATATTTCCGACAAGGGCGCCATAAATCCGGCATGGTCGCCACAAATCCGGCAAGGTCGCCATATATCCGGCAAGGACGCCATAAATCCGGCAAGGTCGCCACAAATCCGGCAAGGTTGCCATATTTCAGATAAGGTCGCCATAAATCCGGCAAGGTCGCCACAAATCCGGCAAGGTCGCCATATTTCCGGCAAGTTCGCCATAAATCCGGCATGGTGGCCACAAATCAGGGAAGGTCGCCATATTTACGGCACGGTCGCCATAAATCCTGCAAGGTCGCCACAAACCCGGCAAGGTCGCCATTGTTCCGGGAACGTCTCCACAAATCCGGCAAGGTCTCCATATTTTCGGCAAGGTCGCCATAAATCCGGCACGGCCGCCACAAATCCGGCAAGGTCGCCACATTTCCGGCAAGGTCGCAACAAATCTGCCAAGGTCGCCGCAAATCCGACAAGGTCGCCATATTTCCGGCAATGTCGCCATATATCCCGCAAGGTCGCCACAAATCTGGCAAGGTCGCCATATTTCCGGGAAGGTCGCATGAATCCGGCAAGGTCGCCACAAATACGGCAATGTAGTCAGATATCCGGCAAGGTCGCCATAAATCTGGCAAGGTGGCCATAAATCCGGCAAGGTCGCCACAAATCCGGCAAGGTCGTCAAATTTGCGGCAACGTCGCCATGAATCCGGCAAGGTCGCCACAAATACGGCAAGTTCGCCACATCCCCGACAAGGTCGCCACAAATCCGTCAAGGTCGCCACATTTCAGGGAAGGTCGCCGCATTTCCGGCAACGTCGCTATTAATGCGGCAAGCTCGCCTTAAATCCGGCAAGGTCGCCATAAATCCGGCAAGGTCGCCACAAATCCGGTAAGGTCGCCACAAATCCGGCAAAGTCGCCATAAATCCGTTAGGTCGCCATAAATCCGGCAAAGTCGCCATATTTCCGGCAAGGGCGCCATAAATCCGGCATGGTCGCCACAAATCCGGCAAGGTCGCCATATATCCGGCAAGGACGCCATAAATCCGGCAAGGTCGCCACAAATCCGGCAAGGTTGCCATATTTCAGATAAGTTCGCCATAAATCCGGCAAGGTCGCCACAAATCCGGCAAGGTCGCCATATTTCCGGCAAGTTCGCCATAAATCCGGCATGGTGGCCACAAATCAGGGAAGGTCGCCATATTTACGGCACGGTCGCCATAAATCCTGCAAGGTCGCCACAAACCCGGCAAGGTCGCCATTGTTCCGGGAACGTCTCCACAAATCCGGCAAGGTCTCCATATTTTCGGCAAGGTCGCAATAAATCCGGCACGGCCGCCACAAATCCGGCAAGGTCGCCACATTTCCGGCATGGTCGCAACAAATCTGCCAAGGTCGCCGCAAATCCGACAAGGTCGCCATATTTCCGGCAATGTCGCCATATATCCCGCAAGGTCGCCACAAATCTGGCAAGGTCGCCATATTTCCGGGAAGGTCGCATGAATCCGGCAAGGTCGCCACAAATACGGCAATGTAGTCAGATATCCGGCAAGGTCGCCATAAATCCGGCAAGGTCGCCACAAATCCGGCAAGGTCGCCATATTTCCGGCAAGGTCGCCATGAATCCGGCAAGGTCGCCACAAATCCGGCAAGGTAGCCATATTTCAGTCAAGGTCGCCATAAATCCGGGAAGGTCCCCACAAATCCGGCAAGGTCGCCATATTTCCGGCAAGGTCGCCACATATCCGGCAAGGTCGCCATATTTCCGGCAAGGTCAACATAAATCCGGCAAGGTCGCCACAAATCCGGCAAGGTGGCGTCAAACCCGGCAAGGTCGCCACATTTCAAACAAGGTAGCCATAAAGTCGGAAAGGTCGCCACAAATCCGGCAAGGTAGCCATATTTCCGGGAAGATCGCCATAAATCCGGCAAGGTAGCCACAAATCAGGGAAGGTCGCCATATTTCCGGCAAGGTCCCCATAAATCCGGCAAGTTCGCCATATTTCCGGCAAGATCGCCATAAATCCGGCAAGGTCACCACAAATCCGGCAAGGTCGCCATATTTCCGGCACGCTCGCGATAAATCCGGCAAGGTCGCCACAAATCCGGTAAGGTCGCCATATTTTCGGTAAGGTGGCCATAAATCCGGCAAGTTCGCCATAAATCCGGCAAGGTCGCTACAAATCCGGCAGAGTCGCCTATTTCTGGAAAGGTCGTCATAAATCCGGCACGGCCGCCACAAATCCGGCAAGGTCGCCACATTTCCGGCAAGGTCGCCATAAATCTGGCAAAGTCGCCACAAATCCGACAAGGTCGCCATATTTCCGGCAAGGTCGCCATGAATCCGGCAAGGTCGCCACAAATCCGGCAAGGTCGCCATATTCCCGGCAAGGTCGCCACAAATCCGGCAAGGTCGCCATATTTCTGGCAATGTCACCAAAAATCCAGCAAGGTCGCCACAAATCCGGCAAGGTGGCGTCAAATCCGGCAAAGGTCGCCACATTTCAATCAAGGTAGCCATAAATTCGGCAAGGTCGCGTCAAATCCGGCAAGGTTGCCACATTTCAGGCAAGGTCGCCGCATTTCCGGCAACGTCGCCATAAATCCGGCAAGGTCGCCACAAATCCGGCAAGGTCGGCATATTTCTGGCAAGGTCGCCATAAACTCGACAAGGTCGCCACAAATCCGGCTAGTTCGCCATATTTACGGCAAGGTCGCCATATATCCGGCAAGGTCGCCAAAAATCCGGCAAAGTCGCCATATTTCCGGCAAGGTCGCCATAAATCCGGCAAGGTCGCCACAAATCCGGCAAGGTCGCCAAATATCCGGCAAGGACGCCATAAATCCGGCAAGTTCGCCACAAATCCGGCAAGGTTGCCATATTTCCGGTAAGGTCGCCATAAATCCGGCAAGGTCGCCACATATCCGGCAAGGTCGCCATATTCCCGGCAAGGTCGCCACAAATCCGGAAAGGTCGCCATATTTCCGGCAATGTCACCAAAAATCCGGCAAGGACGCCACAAATCCGGCAAGGTGGCGTCAAATCCGGAAAGGTCGCCACATTTCAATCAAGGTAGCCATAAATTCGGCAAGGTCGCGTCAAATCCGGCAAGGTCGCCACATCCCCGGCAAGGTCGCCATAAATCCGGCAAGGTCGCCACAAATCCGTCAAGGTCGCCACATTTCAGGCAAGGTCGCCGCATTCCCGGCAACGTCGCCATAAATCCGGCAAGGTGGTCACAAATCCGACAAGGTCGCCATAAATCCGGCAAGGTCGCCACATTTCCGGCAAGGACGCCATAAATCCGGCAAGGTCGCCACAAGTCCGGCAAGGTCGCCATATTTCCGGCAAGGTCGCCATAAATCCGGCAAGGTCGCCACAAATCCGGCAAGGTCGGCATATTTCTGGCAAGGTCGCCATAAACTCGACAAGGTCGCCACAAATCCGGCTAGTTCGCCATATTTACGGAAAGGTCGCCATATATCCGGCAAAGTCGCCAAAAATCCGGCAAAGTCGCCATAATTCCGGCAAGGTCGCCATAAATCCGGCAAGGTCGCCACAAATCCGGCAAGGTCGCCAAATATCCGGCAAGGACGCCATAAATCCGGCAAGGTCGCCACAAATCCGGCAAGGTTGCCATATTTCCGGTAAGGTCGCCATAAATCCGGCAAGGTCGCCACAAATCCGGCAAGGTCGCCATATTTCGGGCATGGCCGTCATAAATCCGGCAAGGTGGCCACAAATCCGACAAGGTAGCCATATTTCCGGCAGGTTCGCCATAAATCCGGCATGGTGGCCGCAAATCAGGGTAGGTCGCCATATTTCCGGCACGATCGCCATAAATCCGGCAAGGTCGCCACAAATCCGGCAAGGTCACCATATTTCCGGCACGGTCGCCATAAATCCGGCAAGGTCGCCACAAACCCGGCAATGTCGCCATTTTTCCGGCAAGTTCGCCATATATCCCGCAAGGTCGCCACAAATCCGGCAAGGTAGCCATATTTCCGGCAAGGTCGCCATAAATCTGGCAAGGTCGCCATAAATCCGGCAAGGTCGCCACAAATCCGGCAGAGTCGCCTATTTCCGGCAAGGTCGCCATAAATCCGGCACGGCCGCCACAAATCCGGCAAGATCGCCACATTTTACGGCAAGGTCGCAACAAATCTGGCAAGGGCGCCGCAAATCCGACAAGGTCGCCATATTTCCGGCAAGGTCGCCATAAATCCCGCAAGGTCACCGCAAATCTGGCAAGGTCGCCATATTTCCCGGAAGGTCGCATGAATCCGGCAAGGTCGCCACAAATCCGGCAAGGTAGCCATATTTCCGGCAAGGTCGCCATAAATCCGCAAAGGTCGCCACAAATCCGGCAAGGTCGCCATATTTCCGGCAAGGTCGCCACAAATCCGGCAAGGTCGCCATATTTCCTGCAAGGCCGCCATAAATCCGGCATGGTGGCCACAAATCAGGGAAGGTCGCCATATTTCCAGCTAGGTCGCCATAAATCCGGCAAGTTCGCCATATTTCCGGCAAGATCGCCATAAATCCGGCAAGGTTGCCATAAATCCGGCAAGGTCGCCACAAATCCGGCAGTCGCCTATTTTCGGCAAGGTCGCCATAAATCCGGCACGGCCGCCACAAATCCGGCAAGGTCGCCACAAATCTGGCAAGTCGCCATATTTCCGGGAAGGTCGCATGAATCCGGCAAGGTCGCCACAAATCCGGCAATGTAGTCATATTTCCGGCAAGGTCGCCATAAATCCGGCAAGGTCGCCACAAATCCGGCAAGGTCGCCATATTTCCGGCAAGGTCGCCATGAATCCGGCAAGGTCGCCACAAATCCGGCAAGGTAGCCATATTTCAGTCAAGGTCGCCATAAATCCGGCAAGGTCCCCACAAATCAGGCAAGGTCGCCATATTTCCGGCAAGGTCGCCACAAATGCGGCAAGGTCGCCATATTTCCGGCAAGGTCAGCATAAATCCGGCAAGGTCGCCACAAATCCGGCAAGGTGGCGTCAAATCCGGCAAGGTCGCCACATTTCAAACAAGGTAGCCATAAATTCGGCAAGGTCCCGTCAAATCCGGCAAGGTCGCCACATTCCGGCAATGTCGCCATAAATCCGGCATCGTCGCCACAAACCGGCAAGGTCACCACATTTCCGGCAAGGTCGCCATGAATCCGGCAAGGTCGCCACAAATCCGGCAAGGTAGCCATATTTCCGGCAAGATAGCCATAAATCCGGCAAGGTCGCCACAAATCCGGCAAGGTCGCCATATTTCCGGCACGGTCGCCATAAATCCGGCAATGTCGCCACAAATCCGGCAAGGTCGCCATAATTCGGACAAGGTCGCCATAAATCCCGCAAGGTCGCCACAAATCCGGAAGTTCGCCATATTTCCGGCAAGGTGGCCATAAATCCGGCAAGGTCGCCATAAATCCGACAAGGTCGCCACAAATCCGGCAGTCGCCTATTTCCGGAAAGGTCGCCATAAATCCGGCACGGCCGCCACAAATCCGGCAAGGTCGCCACATTTCCGGCAAGGTCGCAACAAATCTGGCAAAGTCGCCACAAATCCGACAAGGTCGCTACAGATCCGGCAAGGTTGCGATATTTCCGGTAAGGTCGCCATAAATCCGGCAAGGTCGCCACAAATCCGGCCAGGTCGCCATATTTCCGGCATGGTCGTCATAAATCCGGCAAGGTGGCCACAAATCCGACAAGGTAGCCATATTTCCGGCAAGTTCGCCATAAATACGGCATGGTGGCCACAAATCAGGGAAGGTCGCCATATTTCCGGCAAGTTCGCCATAAATCCGGCAAGGTCTCCATATTTCCGGCACGATCGCCATCAATCCGGCAAGGTCGCCACAAATCCGGCAAGGTCACTATATTTCCGCCACGGTCGCCATAAATCCGGAAAGGTCGCCACAAACCCGGCAAGGTCGCCATTTTTCCGGCAAGGTCGCCATATATCCCGCAAGGTCGCCACAAACACGGCAAGGTCGCCATTTTACCGGCAAGGTCGCCATAAATCCGGCAAGGTCGCCATAAATCCGGCAAGGTCGCCACAAATCCGGCAGAGTCGCCTATTTCCGGCAAGGGCGCCATAAATCCGGCGCGGCCGCCACAAATCCGGCAAAATCGCCACATTTCCGGCAAGGTCGCAACAAATCTGGCAAGGGCGCCGCAAATCCGACAAGGTCGCCATATTTCCGGCAAGGTCGCCATAAATACCGCAAGGTCACCACAAATCTGGCAAGGTCGCCATATTTCCGGGAAGCTCGCATGAATCCGGCAAGGTAGCCTTATTTCCGGCAAGGTCGCCATAAATCCGGCAAGGTCGTCACAAATCCGGCAAGGTCGCCATATTTCCGGCAAGGTCGCCAGAAATACGGCAAGGTCGCCATATTTCCGGCAAGGTCGCCATAAATCCGGCATGGTGGCCACAAATCAGGGAAGGTCGCCATATTTCCGGCAAGGTCGCCATAAATCCGGCAAGTTCGCCATATTTCCGGCAAGATCGTCATAAATCCAGCAAGGCCGCCACAAATCCGGCAAGGTCGCCATATTTCCGGCACGGTCGCCATAAATCCGGCAAGGTCGCCACAAATCCGGCATGGTCGCCATATTTCCGGCAAGGTCGCCATAAATCCCGCAAGGTCGCCACAAATCCGGCAAGGTCGCCATATTTCCGGCAAGTTCGCCATAAACCCGGCAAGGTCGCCATATGTCTGCCAAGGTCGCCACAAATCCGGCAGAGTCGCCTATACCCGGCAAGGTCGCCATAAATCCGGCACGGCCGCCACAAACCCGGCAAGGTCGCCACATTTTCGGCAAGGTCGCAATAAATCTGGCAAAGTCGCCACAAATCCGACAAGGTCGCCATATTTCCGGTAAGGTCGCCATAAATCCCGCAAGGTCGCCACAAATCCGGCAAGGTCGCCATATTTCCGGCAAGGTCGCCATGAATCCGGCAAGGTCTCCACAAATCCGGCAAGGTAGCCATATTTCCGGCAAGGTCGCCATAAAGCCGGCAAGGTCGCCACAAATCCGGCAAGGCCGCCATATTTCCGGCAAGGTCGCCATAAATCCGCCAAGGTCGCCATATTTCTGGCAATGTCACCATAAATCCGGCAAGGTCGCCACAAATCCGGCAAGGTGGCGTCAAATCCGGCATGGTCGCCACATTTCAATCAAGGTAGCCATAAATTCGGCAAGGTCGCGTCAAATCCGGGAAGGTGGCCACATTTCCGGGAAGGTCGCCATAGATCCGGCAAGGTCGCGACAAATCCGGCAAGGCCGCAACATTCCGGCAAGGTCGCCATAAATCCGGCATCGTCGCCAGAAATGCGGCACGGTCACCACATTTCCGGCAAGGTCGCCATGAATCCGGCAAGGTCGCCACAAATCCGGCAAGGTAGCCATATTTACGTCAAGATCGCCATAAATCCGGCAAGGTCGCCACAAATACGGCAAGGTCGCCACATCCCCGGCAAGGTCGCCATAACTCCGTCAAGGTCGCCACAAATCTGTCAAGGTCGCCACATATCAGGCAAGGTCGCCGCAATTCCGGCAACGTCGCCATAATCCGGCAAGGTGGTCACAAATCAGACAAGGTCGCCATAAAACCGGCAAGGTCGCCACATTTCCTGCAAGGACGCCATAAATCCTGCAAGGTCGCCACAAATCCGGCAAGGTCGCCACATTTCCGGCAAGGACGCCATAAATCCGGCACTGTCGGCACAAATTGGGCAAGGTCGCCACATTCCCGGCAAGGTCGCCATATTTCCTGCAAGGTCGCCATAAAACCGGCAATGTCGCCACAAATGCGGCAAGGTCGCCATATTTCCGGCAAGGTCGCCATAAATCCGCCAAGGTCGCCACAAATGCCTCAATGTCGACATATTACCGGCAAGGTCGCCATAAATCCGGCAAAATCGCCATAAATCCGGCAAGGTCGCCACAAATCCGGCAAGGTCGCCACAAATTCGGCAAGGTCGCCATAAATCCGGCAAGGCCCGACACAAATCCGGGAAGTTCGCCACATTTCAGGCAAGGTCGCAATAAATCTGGCAAGGTCGCCACAAATCCGACAAGGTCGCCATATTTCCGGCAAGGTCGCCATAAATCCGGCAAGGTCGCCATAAATCCGGCAAGGTCGCCATAAATCCGGCAAGGTCGCACAAATCCGAAAAGGTCGCCATATTTTCGTCACGGTCGCCATAAATCCGGCAATGTCGTCGTAAATCCGGCAAGGTCGCCATATGTCTGGCAAGGTCGCCACAAATCCGGCAGAGTCGCCTATTCCCGGCACGGTCGCCATAAAACCGGCACGGTCGCCACAAATCCGGCAAGGTCGCCACATTTTCGGCAAGGTCGCAATACATCTGGCAAAGTCGGCACAAATCCGACAAGGTCGCCATATTTCCGGCAAGGTCGCCATAAATCCCGCAAGGTCGCCACAAATCCGGCAAGGTCGCCATATTTCCGGCAAGGTCGCCATGAATCCGGCAAGGACTCCACAAATCCGGCAAGGTAGCCATATTTCCGGCAAGGTCGCCATAAAGCCGGCAAGGTCGCCACAAATCCGGCAAGGCCGCCATATTTCCGGCAAGGTCGCCATAAATCCGCCAAGGTCGCCATATTTCCGGCAATGTCACCATAAATCCGGCAAGGTCGCCACAAATCCGGCAAGGTGGCGTCAAATCCGGCAAGGTCGCCACATTTCAATCAAGGTAGCCATAAATTCGGCAAGGTCGCGTCAAATCCGGGAAGGTAGCCACATTTCCGGGAAGGTCGCCATAGATCCGGCAAGGTCGCGACAAATCCGGCAAGGCCGCAACATTCCGGCAAGGTCGCCATAAATCCGGCATCGTCGCCACAAATGCGGCAAGGTCACCACATTTCCGGCAAGTTCGCCATGAATCCGGCAAGGTCGCCACAAATCCGGCAAGGTAGCCATATTTACGTCAAGATCGCCATAAATCCGGCAAGGTCGCCACAAATACGGCAAGGTCGCCACATCCCCGGCAAGGTCGCCATAAATCCGTCAAGGTCGCCACAAATCTGTCAAGGTCGCCACATATCAGGCAAGGTCGCCGCAATTCCGGCAACGTCGCCATAAATCCGGCAAGGTGGTCACAAATCAGACAAGGTCGCCATAAATCCGGCAAGGTCGCCACATTTCCTGCAAGGACGCCATAAATCCTGCAAGGTCGGCACAAATCCGGCAAGGTCGCCACATTCCCGGCAAGGTCGCCATATTTCCTGCAAGGTCGCCATAAATCAGGCAATGTCGCCACAAATGCGGCAAGGTCGCCATATTTCCGGCAAGCTCGCCATAAATCCGGCAAGGTCGCCATAAAGCCGGCAAGGTCGCCACAAATCCGGCAAGGCCGCCATATTTCCGGCAAGGTCGCCATAAATCCGCCAAGGTCGCCATATTTCTGGCAATGTCACCATAAATCCGGCAAGGTCGCCACAAATCCGGCAAGGTGGCGTCAAATCCGGCATGGTCGCCACATTTCAATCAAGGTAGCCATAAATTCGGCAAGGTCGCGTCAAATCCGGGAAGGTGGCCACATTTCCGGGAAGGTCGCCATAGATCCGGCAAGGTCGCGACAAATCCGGCAAGGCCGCAACATTCCGGCAAGGTCGCCATAAATCCGGCATCGTCGCCAGAAATGCGGCACGGTCACCACATTTCCGGCAAGGTCGCCATGAATCCGGCAAGGTCGCCACAAATCCGGCAAGGTAGCCATATTTACGTCAAGATCGCCATAAATCCGGCAAGGTCGCCACAAATACGGCAAGGTCGCCACATCCCCGGCAAGGTCGCCATAACTCCGTCAAGGTCGCCACAAATCTGTCAAGGTCGCCACATATCAGGCAAGGTCGCCGCAATTCCGGCAACGTCGCCATAAATCCGGCAAGGTGGTCACAAATCAGACAAGGTCGCCATAAAACCGGCAAGGTCGCCACATTTCCTGCAAGGACGCCATAAATCCTGCAAGGTCGCCACAAATCCGGCAAGGTCGCCACATTTCCGGCAAGGACGCCATAAATCCGGCACTGTCGGCACAAATTGGGCAAGGTCGCCACATTCCCGGCAAGGTCGCCATATTTCCTGCAAGGTCGCCATAAAACCGGCAATGTCGCCACAAATGCGGCAAGGTCGCCATATTTCCGGCAAGGTCGCCATAAATCCGCCAAGGTCGCCACAAATGCCTCAATGTCGACATATTACCGGCAAGGTCGCCATAAATCCGGCAAAATCGCCATAAATCCGGCAAGGTCGCCACAAATCCGGCAAGGTCGCCACAAATTCGGCAAGGTCGCCATAAATCCGGCAAGGCCGACACAAATCCGGGAAGTTCGCCACATTTCAGGCAAGGTCGCAATAAATCTGGCAAGGTCGCCACAAATCCGACAAGGTCGCCATATTTCCGGCAAGGTCGCCATAAATCCGGCAAGGTCGCCATAAATCCGGCAAGGTCGCCATAAATCCGGCAAGGTCGCCACAAATCCGAAAAGGTCGCCATATTTCGTCACGGTCGCCATAAATCCGGCAATGTCGTCGTAAATCCGGCAAGGTCGCCATATGTCTGGCAAGGTCGCCACAAATCCGGCAGAGTCGCCTATTCCCGGCACGGTCGCCATAAAACCGGCACGGTCGCCACAAATCCGGCAAGGTCGCCACATTTTCGGCAAGGTCGCAATACATCTGGCAAAGTCGGCACAAATCCGACAAGGTCGCCATATTTCCGGCAAGGTCGCCATAAATCCCGCAAGGTCGCCACAAATCCGGCAAGGTCGCCATATTTCCGGCAAGGTCGCCATGAATCCGGCAAGGACTCCACAAATCCGGCAAGGTAGCCATATTTCCGGCAAGGTCGCCATAAAGCCGGCAAGGTCGCCACAAATCCGGCAAGGCCGCCATATTTCCGGCAAGGTCGCCATAAATCCGCCAAGGTCGCCATATTTCCGGCAATGTCACCATAAATCCGGCAAGGTCGCCACAAATCCGGCAAGGTGGCGTCAAATCCGGCAAGGTCGCCACATTTCAATCAAGGTAGCCATAAATTCGGCAAGGTCGCGTCAAATCCGGGAAGGTAGCCACATTTCCGGGAAGGTCGCCATAGATCCGGCAAGGTCGCGACAAATCCGGCAAGGCCGCAACATTCCGGCAAGGTCGCCATAAATCCGGCATCGTCGCCACAAATGCGGCAAGGTCACCACATTTCCGGCAAGTTCGCCATGAATCCGGCAAGGTCGCCACAAATCCGGCAAGGTAGCCATATTTACGTCAAGATCGCCATAAATCCGGCAAGGTCGCCACAAATACGGCAAGGTCGCCACATCCCCGGCAAGGTCGCCATAAATCCGTCAAGGTCGCCACAAATCTGTCAAGGTCGCCACATATCAGGCAAGGTCGCCGCAATTCCGGCAACGTCGCCATAAATCCGGCAAGGTGGTCACAAATCAGACAAGGTCGCCATAAATCCGGCAAGGTCGCCACATTTCCTGCAAGGACGCCATAAATCCTGCAAGGTCGGCACAAATCCGGCAAGGTCGCCACATTCCCGGCAAGGTCGCCATATTTCCTGCAAGGTCGCCATAAATCAGGCAATGTCGCCACAAATGCGGCAAGGTCGCCATATTTCCGGCAAGCTCGCCATAAATCCGGCAAGGTCGCCATAAATCCGGCAAGGTCGCCACAAATCCGGCAAGGTCGCCACAAATCCGGCAAAGTCCGGCAAAGACGCCATAAATCCGCAAGGTCGCCATAAATCCGGCAAAGTCGCCATATTTCTGGCAAGGTCGCCATAAACTCGACAAGGTCGCCACAAATCCGGCTAGTTCGCCATATTTACGGCAAGGTCGCCATATATCCGGCAAGGTTGCCAAAAATCCGGCAAAGTCGCCATATTTCGAGCAAGGTCGCCATAAATCCGGCAAGGTCGCCAAATATCCGGCAAGGACGCCATAAATCCGGCAAGGTCGCCACAAATCCGGCAAGGTTGCCATATTTCCGGTAAGGTCGCCATAAATCCGGCAAGGTCGCCACAAATCCGGCAAGGTCGCCATATTTCGGGCATGGCCGCCATAAATCCGGCAAGGTATCCACAAATCCGGCATGTTCGCCATATTTCCGACATGGTCGTCATAAATCCGACAAGGTGGCCACAAATCCGACAAGGTAGCCATATTTCCAGCAAGTTCGCCATAAATCCGGCAAGGTGGCCACATTCCCGGCAAGGTCGCCATATTTCCTGCAAGGTCGCCATAAATCCGGCAGTGTCGCCACAAATGCGGCAAGGTCGCCATATTTCCGGCAAGCTCGCCATAAATCCGGCAAGGTCGCCATAAATCAGGCAAGGTCGCTACAAATCCGGCAAGGTCGCCACAAATCCGGCAAAGTTGCCATAAATCCGCAAGGTCGCCATAAATCCGGCAAAGTCGCCATATTTATGGCAAGGTCGCCATAAACTCGACAAGGTCGCCACAAATCCGGCTAGTTCGCCATATTTACGGCAAGGTCGCCATATATCCGGCAAGGTTGCCAAAAATCCGGCAAAGTCGCCATATTTCCGGCAAGTTCGCCATAAATCCGGCAAGGTCGCCACAAATCCGGCAAGGTCGGCAAATATCCGGCAAGGACGCCATAAATCCGGCAAGGTCGCCACAAATCCGGCAAGGTTGCTATATTTCCGGTAAGGTCGCCATAAATCCGGCAAGGTCGCCACAAATCCGGCAAGGTCACCATATTTCCGGCACGGTCGCCATAAATCCGGCGAGGTCGCCACAAACCCGGCAATGTCGCCATTTTTCCGGCAAGGTCGCCACAAATCCGGCAAGGTCGCCACAAATCCGGCAAGGTCGCCATATTTCCGGCAAGGTCGCCATAAATCTGGCAAGGTCCCCATAAATCCGGCAAGGTCGCCACAAATCAGGCAGAGTCGCCTATTTCCGGCAAGGTCGCCATAAATCCGGCACGGCCGCCACAAATCCCCAAGATGCCACATTTTACGGCAAGGTCGCCATAAATCCCGCAAGGTCGCCCGCAATCTGGCAAGGTCGCCATATTTCCGGGAAGGTCGCATGAATCCGGCAATGTCGCCACAAATCCGGCAAGGTAGCCATATTTGCGGCAAGGTCGCCATAAATCCGGCAAGGTCGCCACAAATCCGGCAAGGTCGCCATATTTCCGGCAAGGTCGCCACAAATCCGGCAAGGTCGCCATATTTCCGGCAAGGCCGCCATAAATCCGGCATGGTGGCCACAAATCAGGGAAGGTCGCCATATTTCCGGCTAGGGCGCCATAAATCCTGCAAGTTCGCCATATTTCCGGCAAGATTGCCATAAATCCGGCAAGGTCGCCATAAATCCGGCAAGGTCGCCACAAATCCGGCAGAGTCGCCTATTTTCGGCAAGGTCGCCATAAATCCGGCACGGCCGCCACAAATCCGGCAAGGTCGCCACAAATCTGGCAAGGTCGCCAAATATCCGGCAAGGACGCCATAAATCCGGCAAGGTCGCCACAAATCCGGCAAGGTTGCCATATTTCCGGTAAGGTCGCCATAAATCCGGCAAGGTCGCCACAAATCCGGCAAGGTCGCCATATTTCGGGCATGGCCGTCATAAATCCGGCAAGGTGGCCACAAATCCGACAAGGTAGCCATATTTCTGGCAGGTTCGCCATAAATCCGGCATGGTGGCCGCAAATCAGGGTAGGTCGCCATATTTCCGGCACGATCGCCATAAATCCGGCAAGGTCGCCACAAATCCGGCAAGGTCACCATATTTCCGGCACGGTCGCCATAAATCCGGCAAGGTCGCCACAAACCCGGCAATGTCGCCATTTTTACGGCAAGGTCTCCATATATCCCGCAAGGTCGCCACAAATCCGGCAAGGTCGCCATATTTCCGGCAAGGTCGCCATAAATCTGGCAAGGTCGCCATAAATCCGGCAAGGTCGCCACAAATCCGGCAGAGTCGCCTATTTCCGGCAAGGTCGCCATAAATCCGGCACGGCCGCCACAAATCCGGCAAGATCGCCACATTTTACGGCAAGGTCGCAACAAATCTGGCAAGGGCGCCGCAAATCCGACAAAGTCGCCATATTTCCGGCAAGGTCGCCATAAATCCCGCAAGGTCGCCGCAAATCTGGCAAGGTCGCCATATTTCCGGGAAGGTCGCATGAATCCGGCAAGGTCGCCACAAATCCGGCAAGGTAGCCATATTTCCGGCAAGGTCGCCATAAATCCGGCAAGGTCGCCACAAATCCGGCAAGGTCGCCATATTTCCGGCAAGGTCGCCACAAATCCGGCAAGGTCGCCATATTTCCGGCAAGGCCGCCATAAATCCGGCATGGTGGCCACAAATCAGGGAAGGTCGCCATATTTCCGGCTAGGTCGCCATAAATCCGTCAAGTTCGCCATATTTCCGGCAAGATCGCCATAAATCCGGCAAGGTCGCCATAAATCCGGCAAGGTCGCCACAAATCCGGCAGTCGCCTATTTTCGGCAAGGTCGCCATAAATCCGGCACGGCCGCCACAAATCCGGCAAGGTCGCCACAAATCTGGCAAGGTCGCCATATTTCCGGGAAGGTCGCATGAATCCGGCAAGGTCGCCACAAATCCGGCAATGTAGTCATATTTCCGGCAAGGTCGCCATAAATCCGGCAAGGTCGCCACAAATCCGGGCAAGGTCGCCATATTTCCGGCAAGGTCGCCATGAATCCGGCAAGGTCGCCACAAATCCGGCAAGGTAACCATATTTCAGTCAAGGACGCCATAAATCCGGCAAGTTCCCCACAAATCCGGCAATGTCGCCATATTTCCGGCAAGGTCGCCACAAATCCGGCAAGGTCGCCATATTTCCGGCAAGGTCACCATAAATCCGGCAAGGTCGCCACAAATCCGGCAAGGTGGCGTCAAATCCGGCAAGGTCGCCACATTTCAAACAAGGTAGCCATAAATTCGGCAAGGTCGCCATATTTCCGGCAAGGTCGCCATAAATCTGGCAAGGTCGCCATAAATCCGGCAAGGTCGCCACAAATCCGGCAGAGTCGCCTATTTCCGGCAAGGTCGCCATAAATCCGGCACGGCCGCCACAAATCCGGCAAGATCGCCACATTTTACGGCAAGGTCGCAACAAATCTGGCAAGGGCGCCGCAAATCCGACAAAGTCGCCATATTTCCGGCAAGGTCGCCATAAATCCCGCAAGGTCGCCGCAAATCTGGCAAGGTCGCCATATTTCCGGGAAGGTCGCATGAATCCGGCAAGGTCGCCACAAATCCGGCAAGGTAGCCATATTTCCGGCAAGGTCGCCATAAATCCGGCAAGGTCGCCACAAATCCGGCAAGGTCGCCATATTTCCCGGCAAGGTCGCCACAAATCCGGCAAGGTCGCCATATTTCCGGCAAGGCCGCCATAAATCCGGCATGGTGGCCACAAATCAGGGAAGGTCGCCATATTTCCGGCTAGGTCGCCATAAATCCGTCAAGTTCGCCATATTTCCGGCAAGATCGCCATAAATCCGGCAAGGTCGCCATAAATCCGGCAAGGTCGCCACAAATCCGGCAGTCGCCTATTTTCGGCAAGGTCGCCATAAATCCGGCACGGCCGCCACAAATCCGGCAAGGTCGCCACAAATCTGGCAAGGTCGCCATATTTCCGGGAAGGTCGCATGAATCCGGCAAGGTCGCCACAAATCCGGCAATGTAGTCATATTTCCGGCAAGGTCGCCATAAATCCGGCAAGGTCGCCACAAATCCGGCAAGGTCGCCATATTTCCGGCAAGGTCGCCATGAATCCGGCAAGGTCGCCACAAATCCGGCAAGGTAACCATATTTCAGTCAAGGACGCCATAAATCCGGCAAGTTCCCCACAAATCCGGCAATGTCGCCATATTTCCGGCAAGGTCGCCACAAATCCGGCAAGGTCGCCATATTTCCGGCAAGGTCACCATAAATCCGGCAAGGTCGCCACAAATCCGGCAAGGTGGCGTCAAATCCGGCAAGGTCGCCACATTTCAAACAAGGTAGCCATAAATTCGGCAAGGTCGCGTCAAATCCGGCAAGGTCGCCACATTCCGGCAAGGTCGCCATAAATCCGGCATCGTCGCCACAAATCCGGCAAGGTCACCACGTTTCCGGCAAGGTCGCCATGAATCCGGCAAGGTCGCCACAAATCCGGCAAGGTAGCCATATTTCCGGCAAGATCGCCATAAATCCGGCAAGGTCGCCACAAATCCGGCAAGGTCGCCATATTTCCGGCACGGTCGCCATAAATCCGGCAATGTCGCCACAAATCCGGCAAGGGCGCCATAATTCCGGCAAGGTCGCCATAAATCCGGCAAGGTCGCCACAAATGCCTCAAGGTCGACATATTTCCGGCAAGGTCGCCATAAATCCGGCAAGGTCGCCATAAATCCGGCAAGGTCGCCACAAATCCGTCAAGGTCGCCACAAATTCGGCAAGGTCGCCATAAATCCGGCAAGGGCGACACAAATCCGGGAAGTTCGCCACATTTCAGGCAAGGTCGCAATAAATCTGGCAAGGTCGCCACAAATCCGACAAGGTCGCCATATTTCCGGCAAGGTCGCCATAAATCCGGCAAGGTCGCCATAAATCCGGCAAGGTCGCCATAAATCCGGCAAGGTCGCCACAAATCCGAAAAGGTTGCCATATTTTCGTCACGGTCGCCATAAATCCGGCAAGGTCGCCATAAATCCGGGAAGGTCGCGATAAATCCGACAAGGTCGCCACAAATCTGTCAAGGTCGCCACATATCAGGCAAGTTCGCCGCAATTCCGGCAACGTCGCCATAAATTCGGCAAGGTGGTCACAATTCAGACAAGGTCGCCATAAATCCGGCAAGGTCGCCACATTTCCTGCAAGGTCGCCACAAATCCGGCAAGGTCGCCACATTTCCGGCAAGGACGCCATAAATCCGGCAAGGTCGGCACAAATCCGGCAAGGTCGCCACATTCCCGGCAAGGACGCCATAAATCCGGCAAGGTCGGCACAAATCCGGCAAGGTCGCCACATTCCCGGCAAGGTCGCCTTATTTCCTGCAAGGTCGCCATAAAACCGGCAATGTCGCCACAAATGCGGCAATGTCGCCATATTTCCGGCAAGGTCGCCATATATCCGGCAAGGTCGCCACAAATGCCTCAAGGTCGACATATTTCCGGCAAGGTCGCCATAAATCCGGCAAGGTCGCCATAAATCCGGCAAGGTCGCCACAAATCCGGCAAGGTCGCCACAAATTCGGCAAGGTCGCCATAAATCCGGCAAGGCCGACACAAATCCGGGAAGTTCGCCACATTTCAGGCAAGGTCGAAATAAATCTGGCAAGGTCGCCACATATCCGACAAGGTCGCCATATTTCCGGCAAGGTCGCCATAAATCCGGCAAGGTCGCCATAAATCAGGCAAGGTCGCCATAAATCCGGCAAGGTCGCCACAAATCCGAAAAGGTTGCCATATTTTCGTCACGGTCGACATAAATCCGGCAAGGTCGCCATAAATCCGGCAAGGTCGCGATAAATCCGGCAAGGTCGCCACAAATCCGGCAAGGTCGCCATATTTCCGGCACGGTCGCCATAAATCCGGCAAGGTCGCCACAAATCCGGCAAGGACGCCATATTTGCGGCAAGGTCGGCATAAATCCCGCAAGGTCGCCACAAATCCGGCAAGGTCGCCATATTTCCGGCAAGGTCGCCATAAACCCGGCAAGGTCGCCACAAATCCGGCAAGGTCGCCACATTTGCGGCAACGTCGCCATAAATCCGGCAAGGTCGCCACAAATACGGCAAGGTCGCCACATCCCCGGCAAGGTCGCCATAAATCCGGCAAGGTCGCCACAAATCCGACAAGGTCGCCATATTTCCGGCAAGGTCGCCATAAATCCGGCAAGGTCGCCATAAATCCGGCAAGGTCGCCACAAATCCGAAAAGGTTGCCTAATTTTCGTCACGGTCGCCATAAATCCGGCAAGGTCGCCATAAATCCGGCAAGGTCGCGATAAATCCGGCAAGGTCGCCACAAATCTGTCAAGGTCGCCACATATCAGGCAAGGTCGCCGCAATTCCGGCAACGTCGCCATAAATCCGGCAAGGTGGTCACAAATCAGACAAGGTCGCCATAAATCCGGCAAGGTCGCCACATTTCCTGCAAGGACGCCATAAATCCTGCAAGGTCGCCACAAATCCGGCAAGGTCGCCACATTTCTGGCAAGGACGCCATAAATCCGGCAAGGTCGGCACAAATCCGGCAAGGTCGCCACATTCCCGGCAAGGTCGCCATATTTCCTGCAAGGTCGCCATAAAACCGGCAATGTCGCCACAAATGCGGCAATGTCGCCATATTTCCGGCAAGGTCGCCATAAATCCGGCAAGGTCGCCACAAATGCCTCAAGGTCGACATATTTCCGGCAAGGTCGCCATAAATCCGGCAAGGTCGCCATAAATCCGGCAAGGTCGCCACAAATCCGGCAAGGTCGCCACAAATTCGGCAAGGTCGCCATAAATCCGGCAAGGTCGCCACAAATCCGACAAGGTCGCCATATTTTCGTCACGGTCGCCATATTTCCGGCAAGGTCGCCATAAATCCGGCAATGTCGCCCTATTTCCGGCACGATCGCCGTAAATACGGCAAGGTCGCCACAAATCCGGCAAGGTCGCCATAAATCAGGCAAGGTCGCCATAAATCCGGCAAGGTCGCCACAAATCCGAAAAGGTTGCCATATTTTCGTCACGGTCGACATAAATCCGGCAAGGTCGCCATAAATCCGGCAAGGTCGCGATAAATCCGGCAAGGTCGCCACAAATCCGGCAAGGTCGCCATATTTCCGGCACGGTCGCCATAAATCCGGCAAGGTCGCCACAAATCCGGCAAGGACGCCATATTTGCGGCAAGGTCGGCATAAATCCCGCAAGGTCGCCACAAATCCGGCAAGGTCGCCATATTTCCGGCAAGGTCGCCATAAACCCGGCAAGGTCGCCACAAATCCGGCAAGGTCGCCACATTTGCGGCAACGTCGCCATAAATCCGGCAAGGTCGCCACAAATACGGCAAGGTCGCCACATCCCCGGCAAGGTCGCCATAAATCCGGCAAGGTCGCCACAAATCCGACAAGGTCGCCATATTTCCGGCAAGGTCGCCATAAATCCGGCAAGGTCGCCATAAATCCGGCAAGGTCGCCACAAATCCGAAAAGGTTGCCTAATTTTCGTCACGGTCGCCATAAATCCGGCAAGGTCGCCATAAATCCGGCAAGGTCGCGATAAATCCGGCAAGGTCGCCACAAATCTGTCAAGGTCGCCACATATCAGGCAAGGTCGCCGCAATTCCGGCAACGTCGCCATAAATCCGGCAAGGTGGTCACAAATCAGACAAGGTCGCCATAAATCCGGCAAGGTCGCCACATTTCCTGCAAGGACGCCATAAATCCTGCAAGGTCGCCACAAATCCGGCAAGGTCGCCACATTTCTGGCAAGGACGCCATAAATCCGGCAAGGTCGGCACAAATCCGGCAAGGTCGCCACATTCCCGGCAAGGTCGCCATATTTCCTGCAAGGTCGCCATAAAACCGGCAATGTCGCCACAAATGCGGCAATGTCGCCATATTTCCGGCAAGGTCGCCATAAATCCGGCAAGGTCGCCACAAATGCCTCAAGGTCGACATATTTCCGGCAAGGTCGCCATAAATCCGGCAAGGTCGCCATAAATCCGGCAAGGTCGCCACAAATCCGGCAAGGTCGCCACAAATTCGGCAAGGTCGCCATAAATCCGGCAAGGTCGCCACAAATCCGACAAGGTCGCCATATTTTCGTCACGGTCGCCATATTTCCGGCAAGGTCGCCATAAATCCGGCAATGTCGCCCTATTTCCGGCACGATCGCCGTAAATACGGCAAGGTCGCCACAAATCCGGCAAGGTCGCCATATTTCCGGCTAGGTCGCCATAAATCCGGCAAGGTCGCCACAAATCCGAAAAGGTTGCCATATTTTCGTCACGGTCGCCATAAATCCGGCAAGGTCGCCATAAATCCGGCAAGGTCGCGATAAATCCGGCAAGGTCGCCACAAATCTGTCAAGGTCGCCACATATCAGGCAAGGTCGCCGCAATTCCGGCAACGTCGCCATAAATCCGGCAAGGTGGTCACAAATCAGACAAGGTCGCCATAAATCCGGCAAGGTCGCCACATTTCCTGCAAGGACGCCATAAATCCTGCAAGGTCGCCACAAATCCGGCAAGGTCGCCACATTTCTGGCAAGGACGCATAAATCCGGCAAGGTCGGCACAAATCCGGCAAGGTCGCCACATTCCGGCAAGGTCGCCATATTTCCTGCAAGGTCGCCATAAAACCGGCAATGTCGCCACAAATGCGGCAATGTCGCCATATTTCCGGCAAGTTCGCCATAAATCCGGCAAGGTCGCCACAAATGCCTCAAGGTCGACATATTTCCGGCAAGGTCGCCATAAATCCGGCAAGGTCGCCATAAATCCGGCAAGGTCGCCACAAATCCCAAGGTCGCCACAAATTCGGCAAGGTCGCCATAAATCCGGCAAGGTCCCACAAATCCGACAAGGTCGCCATATTTTCGTCACGGTCCCATATTCCGGCAAGGTCGCCATAAATCCGGCAATGTCGCCCTATTTCCGGCACGATCGCCGTAAATACGGCAAGGTCGCCACAAATCCGGCAAGGTCGCCATATTTCCGGCTAGGTCGCCATACATCCGGCAAGGTCGCCAAAAATCCGGCAAGGACGCCATATTTGCGGCAAGGTCGCCATAAATCCCGCAAGGTCGCCACAAATCCGGGCAAGGTCGCCATATTTCCGGCAAGGTCGCCATAAATCGGCAAGGTCGCCACAAATACGGCAAGGTCGCCACATCCCCGGCAATGTCGCCATAAATCCGGCAAGGTCGCCACAAATCCGTCAAGGTCGCCATATTTCAGGCAAGGTCGCCGCATTTCCGGCAACGTCGCCATAATACGGCAAGGTGGACACAAATCCGACAAGGTCGCCATAAATCCGGCAAGGTCGCCACATCCCCGGCAAGGTCGCCATAAATCCGGCAAGGCCGCCACAAATCCGTCAAGTCGCCATATTTCAGGCAAGGTCGCCGCATTTCCGGCAACGTCGCCATAAATCCGGCAAGGTGGACACAAATCCGACAAGGTCGCCATTAATCCGGCAAGGTCGCCACATTTCCGGCAAGGACGCCATAAAATCCTGCAAGGTCGCCACAAATCCGGCAAGGTCGCCACATTTCCGGCAAGGACGCCATAAATCCGGCAAGGCCGGCACAAATCCGGCAAGGTCGCCACATTCCCGGCAAGGTCGCCATAATCCGCAAGGTCGCCATAAATCGGGCAAAGTCGCCATATTTCAGGCAAGGTCGCCATAAATCCGGCAAGGTCTCCACAAATCCGGCATGGTCGCCATATTTCCGACATGGTCGTCATAAATCCGGCAAGGTGGCCACAAATCCGACAAGGTCGCCACATCCCTGGCAATGTCGCCATAAATCCGGCAAGGTTCGGCCACAAATCCGTCAAGGTCGCCATATTCTTCAGGCAAGGTCGCCGCATTTCCGGCAACGTCGCCATAAATACGGCAAGGTGGACACAAATCCGACAAGGTCGCCATAAATCCTGGCAAGGTCGCCACATCCCCGGCAAGGTCGCCATAAATCCGGCAAGGTCGCCACAAATCCGTCAAGGTCGCCATATTTCAGGCAAGGTCGCCGCATTTCCGGCAACGTCGCCATAAATCCGGCAAGGTGGGACACAAATCCGACAAGGTCGCCATTAATCCGGCAAGGTCGCCATATTTCCTGCAAGGTCGCCATAAATCCGGCAATGTCGCCACAAATGCGGCAAGGTCGCCATATTTCCGGCAAGCTCGCCATAAATCCGGCAAGGTCGCCACAAATGCGTCAAGGTCGACATATTTCCGGCAAGGTCGCATAAATCCGGCAAGGTCGCCATAAATCCGGCAAGGTCGCCACAAATCCGGCAAGGTCGCCACATTTGCGGCAACGTGGCCATAAATCCGGCAAGGTCGCCACAAATACGGCAAGTTCGCCACATCCCGGCAAGGTCGCCATAAATCCGGCAAGGTCGCCACAAATCCGTCAAGGTCCCACATTTCAGGGAAGGTCGCCGCATTTCCGGCAACGTTGCCATAAATGCGGCAAGGTGGACACAATCCGACAAGGTCGCCATAAATCCGTCAAGGTCGCCCATTTCAAGCAAGTCGCCGCATTTCCGGCAACGTCGCCATAAATGCGGCAAGCTCGCCATAAATCCGGCAAGGTCGCCATAAATCCGGCAAGGTCGCCACAAAATCCGGCAAGGTCGCCACAAATCCGGCAAATTCGCCACAAATCCGTTAGGTCGCCATATATCCGGCAAAGTCGCCATATTTCAGGCAAGGTCGCCATAAATCCGGCAAGGTTGCCATAAATCCGGCAAGGTCGCCACAAATGCCTCAAGGTCGACATATTTCCGGCAAGGTCGCCATAAAATCCGGCAAGGTCGCCATAAATCCGGCAAGGTCGCCACAATCGGCAAGGTTCGCCACAAATTCGGCATGGTCGCCATATTTCCGACATGGTTCGTCATAAATCCGGCAAGGTGGCCACAAATCCGACAAGGTAGCCATATTTCCAGCAAGTGCGCCATAAATCCGGCAAGGTGGCCACAAATCAGGGAAGGTCGCCATAAATCCGGCAAGGTCGCCACATTTCCGGCAAGGACGCCATAAATCCGGCAAGGTCTGCACAAATCCGGCAAGGTCGCCCACATTCCCGGCAAGGTCGCCATATTTCCTGCAAGGTCGCCATAAATCCGGCAATGTCGCCACAAATGCGGCAAGGTCGCCACATTTCCGGCAAGGACGCCATAAATCGGCAAGGTCGCCACAAATCCGCAAGGTCGCCACATTTCCGGCAAGGACGCCATAAATCCGGCAAGGTCGGCACAAATCCGGCAAGGTCGCACATTCCCGGCATGGTCGCCATTAATCCGCAAGGTCGCCATAAATCGGGCAAAGTCGCCATATTTCAGGCAAGGTCGCCATAAATCCGGCAAGGTCTCCACAAATCCGGCATGGTCGCCATATTTCCGACATGGTCGTCATAAATCCGGCAAGGTGGCCACAAATCCGACAGGTCGCCACATCCCTGGCAATGTCGCCATAAATCCGGCAAGGTCGCCACAAATCCGTCAAGGTCGCCATAAATCCGGCAAGGTCGCCACAAATCCGGCAAGGTCGCCACATTTCCGGCAAGGACGCCATAAATCCGGCAAGGTCGGCACAAATCCGGCAAGGTCGCCACAGTCCCGGCAAGGTCGCCATATTCCTGCAAGGTCGCCATAAATCCGGCAATGTCGCCACAAATGCGGCAAGGTCGCCATATTTCCGGCAAGCTCGCCATAAATCCGGCAAGGTCGCCACAAATGCGTCAAGGTCGACATATTTCCGGCAAGGTCGCCATAAATCCGGCAAGGTCCCCATAAATCCGGCAAGGTCGCCACAAATCCGGCAGGTCGCCACATTTGCGGCAACGTGGCCATAAATCCGGCAAGGTCGCCACAAATACGGCAAGTTCGCCACATCCCCGGCAAGGTCGCCATAAATCCGGCAAGGTCGCCACAAATCCGTCAAGGTCGCCACATTTCAGGGAAGGTCGCCGCATTTCCGGCAACGTTGCCATAAATGCGGCAAGGTGGACACAAATCCGACAAGGTCGCCATAAATCCGTCAAGGTCGCCCCATTTCAAGCAAGGTCGCCGCATTTTCCGGCAACGTCGCCATAAATGCGGCAAGGTCGCCACAAATCCGGCAAGGTCGCCACAAATCCGGCAAAGTCGCCATAAATCCGTTAGGTCGCCATAAATCCGGCAAAGTCGCCATATTTCAGGCAAGGTCGCCATAAATCCGGCAAGGTCGCCATAAATCCGGCAAGGTCGCCACAAATGCCTCAAGGTCGACATATTTCCGGCAAGGTCGCCATAAATCCGGCAAGGTCGCCATAAATCCGGCAAGGTCGCCACAAATCCGGCAAGGTCGCCACAAATTCGGCATGGTCGCCATATTTCCGACATGGTCGTCATAAATCCGGCAAGGTGGCCACAAATCCGACAAGGTAGCCATATTTCCAGCAAGTGCGCCATAAATCCGGCAAGGTGGCCACAAATCAGGGAAGGTCGCCATAAATCCGGCAAGGTCGCCACATTTCCGGCAAGGACGCCATAAATCCGGCAAGGTCGGCACAAATCCAGCAAGGTCGCCACATTCCCGGCAAGGTCGCCATATTTCCTGCAAGGTCGCCATAAATCCGGCAATGTCGCCACAAATGCGGCAAGGTCGCCATATTTCCGGCAAGCTCGCCATAAATCCGGCAAGGTCGCCATAAATCCGGCAAGGTCGCCACAAATCCGGCAAGGTCGCCACAAATCCGGCAAAGTCGCCATAAATCAGCAAGGTCGCCATAAATCCGGCAAAGTCGCCATATTTCAGGCAAGGTCGCCATAAATCCGGCAAGCTCGCCACAAATTCGGGAAGGTCGCCATATATCCGGCAAGGACGCCATAAATCCGCAAGGTCGCCATAAATCCGGCAAAGTCGCCATATTTCAGGCACGGTCACCATCAATCCGGCAAGGTCGCCACAAATTCGGAAAGTTCGCCTTATATCCGGCAAGGACACCATATATCCGGCAATCTCGCCACAAATCCGGCAAGGTTGCCATATTTCCGGCAAGGTCGCCATAAATTCGGCAAGGTCTCCACAAATCCGGCAAGGTCGCCATATTTCCGACATGGTCGTCATAAATCCGGCAAGGTAGCCACAAATCCGACAAGGTAGCCATATTTCCGGCAAGTTCGCCATAAATCCGGCAGGGTGGCCACAAATCAGTGAAGGTCGCCAGAAATCCGGCAAGGTCGCCACATTTCCGGCAAGGACGCCATAAATCCGGCAAGGTCGGCACAAATCCGGCAAGGTCGCCACATTCCCGGCAAAGTCGCCATATTTCCTGCAAGGTCACCATAAATCCGGCAATGTCGCCACAAATCCGGCAAGGTCGCCATATTTCCGGCAAAGTCGCCATAAATCCGGCAAGGTCGCCACAAATCCGGCAAAGTCGCCACATTTGCGGCAACGTGGCCATAAATCCGGCAAGGTAGCCACAAATACGGCAAGTTCGACACATCCCCGGCAAGGTCGTCATAAATCCGGCAAGGTCGCCACAAATCCGTCAAGGCCGCCACATTTCAGGGAAGGTCGCCGCATTTCCTGCAACGTCGCCATAAATGCGGCAAGGTGGACACAAATCCGACAAGGTCGCCATAAATCCGTCAAGGTCGCCCCATTTCAAGCAAGGTCGCCGCATTTCCGGCAACGTCGCCATAAATCCGGCAAGGTCGCCATAAATCCAGCAAGGTCGCCACAAATCCGGCAAGGTCGCCACAAATCCGGCAAAGTCGCCATAAATCCGTTAGGTCGCCATAAATCCGGCAAAGTCGCCATATTTCAGGCAAGGTCGCCATAAATCCGGCAACGTCGCCATAAATTCGGCAAGGTCGCCATATATCCGGCAAGGACGCCATATATCCGGCATGGTCGCCACAAATCCGGCAAGGTTGCCATATTTCCGGCAAGGTCGCCATAAATCAGGCAAGGTATCCACAAATCCGGCATGGTCGCCATATTTCCGACATGGTCGTCATAAATCCGGCAAGGTGGCCACAAATCCGACAAGGTAGCCATATTTCCAGCAAGTTCGCCATAAATCCGGCAAGGTCGCCACATTTCCGGCAAGGACGCCATAAATCCGGCAAGGTCGGCACAAATCCGGCAAGGTCGCCATATTTCCGGCAAGCTCGCCATAAATCCGGCAAGGTCGCCATAAATCCGGCAAGGTCGCCACAAATCCGGCAAGGTCGCCACAAATCCGGCAAAGTCGCCATAAATCCGCAAGGTCGCCATAAATCCGGCAAAGTCGCCATATTTCAGGCAAGGTCGCCATAAATCCCGCAAGGTCGCCACAAATCCGGCAAGGTCGCCATATTTCCGGCAAGGTCGCCATAAATCCGGCAAGGTCGCCACAAATCCGGCAAGGTCGCCATAAATCCGGCAAGGTGGACACAAATCCGACAAGGTCGCCATAAATCATGCAAGGTCGCCACATTTCCGGCAAGGACGCCATAAATCCGGCAAGGTCGCCAAAAATCCGGCAAGGTCGCCACATTCCCGGCAAGGACGCCATAAATCCGGCAAGGTCGGCACAAATCCGGCAAGGTCGCCACATTCCCGGGAAGGTCGCCATAAATCCGCAAGGTCGCCATAAATCGGGCAAAGTCGCCATATTTCAGGCAAGGTCGCCATAAATCCGGCAAGGTCGCCACAAATTCGGCAAGGTCGCCATATATCCGGCATGGTCGCCACAAATCCGGCAAGGTTGCCATATTCCCGGCAAGGTCGCGATAAATCCGGCAAGGTATCCACAAATCCGGCATGGTCGCCATATTTCCGACATGGTCGTCATAAATCCGGCAAGGTGGCCACAAATCCGACAAGGTAGCCATATTTCCAGCAAGTTCGCCATAAATCCAGCAAGGTCGCCACATTCCCGGCAAGGACGCCATATTTCTTGCAAGGTCGCCATAAATCCGGCAATGTTGCCACAAATGCGGCAAGGTGGACATATTTCCGGCAAGCTCGCCATAAATCCGCAAAGGTCGCAATAAATCCGGCAAGGTCGCCACAAATCCGGCAAGGTCGCCACAAATCCGGCAAAGTCGCCATAAATCCGCAAGGTCGCCATAAATCCGGCAAAGTCGCCATATTTCAGGCAAGGTCGCCATAAATCCCGCAAGGTCGCCACAAATCCGGCAAGGTCGCCATATTTCCGGCAAGGTCGCCATAAATCCGGTAAGGTCGCCACAAATCCGGCAAGGTCGCCATATTTCAGGCAAGGTCGCCGCATTTCCGGCAACGTCGCCATAAATCCGGCAAGGTGGACACAAATCCGACAAGGTCGCCATAAATCCGGCAAGGTCGCCATATTTCCGGCAAGGACGCCATAAATCCGGCAAGGTCGCCAAAAATCCGGCAAGGTCGCCACATTCCCGGCAAGGACGCCATAAATCCGGCAAGGTCTGCACAAATCCGGCAAGGTCGCCACATTCCCGGGAAGGTCGCCATAAATCCGCAAGGTCGCCATAAATCGGGCAAAGTCGCCATATTTCAGGCAAGGTCGCCATAAACCCAGCAAGGTCGCCACAAATTCGGCAAGGTCGCCATATATCCGGCATGGTCGCCACAAATCCGGCAAGGTTGCCATATTCCCGGCAAGGTCGCCATAAATCCGGCAATGTATCCACAAATCCGGCATGGTCGCCATATTTCCGACATGGTCGTCATAAATCCGGCAAGGTGGCCACAAATCCGACAAGGTAGCCATATTTCCAGCAAGTTCGCCATAAATCCAGCAAGGTGGCCACAAATCAGGGAAGGTCGCCATAAATCCGGCAAGGTCGCCACATTTCCGGCAAGGACGCCATAAATCCGGCAAGGTCGGCACAAATCCGGCAAGGTCGCCACATTCCCGGCAAGGTCGCCATATTTCCTGCAAGGTCGCCATAAATCCGGCAATGTCGCCACAAATGCGGCAAGGTCGCCATATTTCCGGCAAGCTCGCCATAAATCCGGCAAGGTCGCCACAAATCCGTCAAGGTCGCCATATTTCAGGCAAGGTCGCCGCATTTCCGGCAACGTCGCCATAAATCCGGCAAGGTGGACACAAATCCGACAAGGTCGCCATATATCCGGCAAGGTCGCCACATTTCCGGCAACGACGCCATAAATCCGGCAAGCTCGCCACAAATCCGGCAAGGTCGCCACATTCCCGGCAAGGACGCCATAAATCCGGCAAGGTCGGCACAAATCCGGCAAGGTCGCCACATTCCCGGGAAGGTCGCCATAAATCCGCAAGGTCGCCATAAATCGGGCAAAGTCGCCATATTTCAGGCAAGGTCGCCATAAATCCGGCAAGGTCGCCACAAATTCGGCAAGGTCGCCATATATCCGGCAAGGACGCCATATATCCGGCAAGGTCGCCACAAATCCGGCAAGGTTGCCATATTCCCGGCAAGGTCGGCATAAATCCGGCAAGGTCTCCACAAATTCGGCATGGTCGCCATATTTCCGACATGGTCGTCATAAATCCGGCAAGGTGGCCACAAATCCGACAAGGTAGCCATATTTCCGGCAAGTTCGCCATAAATCCGGCATGGTGGCCACAAATCAGGGAAGGTCGCCATAAATCCGGCAAGGTCGCCACATTTCCGGCAAGGACGCCATAAATCCGGCAAGTTCGGCACAAATCCGGAAAGGTCGCCACATTCCCGGCAAGGTCGCCATATTTCCTGCAAGGTCGCCATAAATCCGGCAATGTCGCCACAAATGCGGCAAGGTCGCCATATTTCCGGCAAGGTCGCCATAAATCCGGCAAGGTCGCCACAAATGCGTCAAGGTCGCCATATTTCAGGCAAGGTCGCCGCATTTCCGGCAACGTCGCCATAAATCGGGCAAGGTGGACACAAATCCGACAAGGTCGCCATAAATCCGGCAAGGTCGCCCCATTTCCGGCAAGGACGCCATAAATCCGGCAAGGTCGCCACAAATCCGGCAAGGTCGCCACATTTCCGGCAAGGACGCCATAAATCCGGCAAGGTCGGCACAAATCCGGCAAGGTCGCCACAAATCCGGCAAGGTCGCCATAAATCCGCAAGGTCGCCATAAATCCGGCAAAGTCGCCATATTTCAGGCAAGGTCGCCATCAATCCGGCAAGGTCGCCACAAATTCGGAAAGGTCGCCATATATCCGGCAAGGACACCATATATCCGGCAAGGTCGCCACAAATCCGGCAAGGTTGCCATATTTCCGGCAAGGTCGCCATATTTCCTGCAAGGTCACCATAAATCCGGCAATGTCGCCACAAATGCGGCAAGGTCGCCATATTACCGGCACGGTAGCCATAAATCCGGCAAGGTCGCCACCAATCCGGCAAGGTCGCCATATTTACGGCAAGGTCGCATTAAATCCCGCAAGGTCGCCACAAATCCGGCAAGGTCGCCATATTTCCGGCAAGGTCGCCATAAATCCGGCAAGGTCGCCACAAATTCGGCAAGGTCGCCATATATCCGGCAAGGACGCCATATATCCGGCAAGGTCGCCACAAATCCGGCAAGGTTGCCATATTCCCGGCAAGGTCGGCATAAATCCGGCAAGGTCTCCACAAATCCGGCATGGTCGCCATATTTCCGACATGGTCGTCATAAATCCGGCAAGGTGGCCACAAATCCGACAAGGTAGCCATATTTCCGGCAAGTTCGCCATAAATCCGGCATGGTGGCCACAAATCAGGGAAGGTCGCCATAAATCCGGCAAGGTCGCCACATTTCCGGCAAGGACGCCATAAATCCGGCAAGTTCGGCACAAATCCGGAAAGGTCGCCACATTCCCGGCAAGGTCGCCATATTTCCTGCAAGGTCGCCATAAATCCGGCAATGTCGCCACAAATGCGGCAAGGTCGCCATATTTCCGGCAAGCTCGCCATAAATCCGGCAAGGTCGCCACAAATGCGTCAAGGTCGACATATTTCCGGCAAGGTCGCCATAAATCCGGCAAGGTCGCCACAAATCCGTCAAGGTCGCCATATTTCAGGCAAGGTCGCCGCATTTCCGGCAACGTCGCCATAAATCGGGCAAGGTGGACACAAATCCGACAAGGTCGCCATAAATCCGGCAAGGTCGCCCCATTTCCGGCAAGGACGCCATAAATCCGGCAAGGTCGCCACAAATCCGGCAAGGTCGCCACATTTCCGGCAAGGACGCCATAAATCCGGCAAGGTCGGCACAAATCCGGCAAGGTCGCCACAAATCCGGCAAGGTCGCCATAAATCCGCAAGGTCGCCATAAATCCGGCAAAGTCGCCATATTTCAGGCAAGGTCGCCATCAATCCGGCAAGGTCGCCACAAATTCGGAAAGGTCGCCATATATCCGGCAAGGACACCATATATCCGGCAAGGTCGCCACAAATCCGGCAAGGTTGCCATATTTCCGGCAAGGTCGCCATATTTCCTGCAAGGTCACCATAAATCCGGCAATGTCGCCACAAATGCGGCAAGGTCGCCATATTACCGGCACGGTGGCCATAAATCCGGCAAGGTCGCCACCAATCCGCAAGGTCGCCATATTTACGGCAAGGTCGCATTAAATCCCGCAACGTCGCCACAAATCCGGCAAGGTCGCCATATTTCCGGCAAGGTCGCCATAAATCCGGCAAGGTCGCCACAAATCCGGCAAGGTCGCCACATTTGCGGCAACGTCGCCATAAATCCGGCAAGGTCCGCCACAAATACGGCAAGTTGGCCACATCCCCGGCAAGGTCGCCATAAATCCGGCAAGGTCGCCACAAATCCGTCAAGGTCGCCACATTTCAGGGAAGGTCGCCGCATTTCCGGCAACGTCGCCATAAATGCGGCAAGGTGGACACAAATCCGACAAGCTCGCCATAAATCCGGCAAGGTCGCCATAAATCCGGCAAGGTCGCAACAAATCCGGCAAGGTCGCCACAAATCCGGCAAAGTCGCCTTAAATCCGCATGGTCGCCATAAATCCGGCAAAGTCGCCATATTTCCAGCAAGTGCGCCATAAATCCGGCAAGGTGGCCACAAATCAGGGAAGGTCGCCATAAATCCGGCAAGGTCGCCACATTTCCGGCAAGGACGCCATAAATCCGGCAAGGTCGGCACAAATCCGGCAAGGTCGCCACATTCCCGGCAAGGTCGCCATATTTCCTGCAAGGTCGCCATAAATCCGGCAATGTCGCCACAAATGCGGCAAGGTCGCCATATTTCCGGCAAGCTCGCCATAAATCCGGCAAGGTGGCCACAAATCAGGGAAGGTCGCCATAAATCCGGCAAGGTCGCCACATTTCCGGCAAGGACGCCATAAATCCGGCAAGGTCGGCACAAATCCGGCAAGGTCGCCACATTCCCGGCAAGGTCGCCATATTTCCTGCAAGGTCGCCATAAATCCGGCAATGTCGCCACAAATGCGGCAAGGTCGCCATATTTCCGGCAAGCTCGCCATAAATCCGGCAAGGTCGCCATAAATCCGGCAAGGTCGCCACAAATCCGGCAAGGTCGCCACAAATCCGGCAAAGTCGCCATAAATCAGCAAGGTCGCCATAAATCCGGCAAAGTCGCCATATTTCAGGCAAGGTCGCCATAAATCCGGCAAGCTCGACACAAATTCGGCAAGGTCGCCATATATCCGGCAAGGACGCCATAAATCCGCAAGGTCGCCATAAATCCGGCAAAGTCGCCATATTTCAGGCAAGGTCGCCATCAATCCGGCAAGGTCGCCATAAATTCGGAAAGTTCGCCTTATATCCGGCAAGGACACCATATATCCGGCAATCTCGCCACAAATCCGGCAAGGTTGCCATATTTCCGGCAAGGTCGCCATAAATCCGGCAAGGTCTCCACAAATCCGGCAAGGTCGCCATATTTCCGACATGGTCGTCATAAATCCGGCAAGGTAGCCACAAATCCGACAAGGTAGCCATATTTCCGGCAAGTTCGCCATAAATCCGGCAGGATGGCCACAAATCAGTGAAGGTCGCCAGAAATCCGGCAAGGTCGCCACATTTCCGGCAAGGACGCCATAAATCCGGCAAGGTCGGCACAAATCCGGCAAGGTCGCCACATTCCCGGCAAAGTCGCCATATTTCCTGCAAGGTCACCATAAATCCGGCAATGTCGCCACAAATCCGGCAAGGTCGCCATATTTCCGGCAAAGTCGCCATAAATCCGGCAAGGTCGCCACAAATCCGGCAAGGTCGCCACATTTGCGGCAACGTGGCCATAAATCCGGCAAGGTAGCCACAAATACGGCAAGTTCGCCACATCCCCGGCAAGGTCGCCATAAATCCGGCAAGGTCGCCACAAATCCGTCAAGGCCGCCACATTTCAGGGAAGGTCGCCGCATTTCCTGCAACGTCGCCATAAATGCGGCAAGGTGGACACAAATCCGACAAGGTCGCCATAAATCCGTCAAAGTCGCCCCATTTCAAGCAAGGTCGCCGCATTTCCGGCAACGTCGCCATAAATCCGGCAAGGTCGCCATAAATCCAGCAAGGTCGCCACAAATCCGGCAAGGTCGCCACAAATCCGGCAAAGTCGCCATAAATCCGTTAGGTCGCCATAAATCCGGCAAAGTCGCCATATTTCAGGCAAGGTCGCCATAAATCCGGCAACGTCGCCATAAATTCGGCAAGGTCGCCATATATCCGGCAAGGACGCCATATATCCGGCATGGTCGCCACAAATCCGGCAAGGTTGCCATATTTCCGGCAAGGTCGCCATAAATCAGGCAAGGTATCCACAAATCCGGCATGGTCGCCATATTTCCGACATGGTCGTCATAAATCCGGCAAGGTGGCCACAAATCCGACAAGGTAGCCATATTTCCAGCAAGTTCGCCATAAATCCGGCAAGGTCGCCACATTTCCGGCAAGGACGCCATAAATCCGGCAAGGTCGGCACAAATCCGGCAAGGTCGCCACATTCCCGGCAAGGACGCCATATTTCCTGCAAGGTCGCCATAAATCCGGCAATGTTGCCACAAATGCGGCAAGGTCGCCATATTTCCGGCAAGCTCGCCATAAATCCGGCAAGCTCGCCATAAATCCGGCAAGGTCGCCACAAATCCGGCAAGGTCGCCACAAATCCGGCAAAGTCGCCATAAATCCGCAAGGTCGCCATAAATCCGGCAAAGTCGCCATATTTCAGGCAAGGTCGCCATAAATCCCGCATGGTCGCCACAAATCCGGCAAGGTCGCCATATTTCCAGCAAGGTCGCCATAAATCCGGCAAGGTCGCCACAAATCCGGCAAGGTCGCCATATTTCAGGCAAGGTCGCCGCATTCCCGGCAACGTCGCCATAAATCCGGCAAGGTGGACACAAATCCGACAAGGTCGCCATAAATCCGGCAAGGTCGCCACATTTCCGGCAAGGACGCCATAAATCCGGCAAGGTCGCCAAAAATCCGGCAAGGTCGCCACATTCGCGGCAAGGACGCCATAAATCCGGCAAGGTCGGCGCAAATCCGGCAAGGTCGCCACATTCCCGGGAAGGTCGCCATAAATCCGCAAGGTCGCCATAAATCGGGCAATGTCGCCATATTTCAGGCAAGGTCGCCATAAATCCGGCAAGGTCGCCACAAATTCGGCAAGGTCGCCATATATCCGGCATGGTCGCCACAAATCCGGCAAGGTTGCCATATTCCCGGCAAGGTCGCGATAAATCCGGCAAGGTATCCACAAATCCGGCATGGTCGCCATATTTCCGACATGGTCGTCATAAATCCGGCAAGGTGGCCACAAATCCGACAAGGTAGCCATATTTCCAGAAAGTTCGCCATAAATCCAGCAAGGTCGCCACATTCCCGGCAAGGACGTCATATTTCCTGCAAGGTCGCCATAAATCCAGCAATGTTGCCACAAATGCGGCAAGGTCGCCATATTTCCGGCAAGCTCGCCATAAATCCGGCAAGGTCGCCATAAATCCGGCAAGGTCGCCACAAATCCGGCAAGGTCGCCACAAATCCGGCAAAGTCGCCATAAATCCGCAAGGTCGCCATAAATCCGGCAAAGTCGCCATATTTCAGGCAAGGTCGCCATAAATCCCGCAAGGTCGCCACATATCCGGCAAGGTCGCCATATTTCCGGCAAGGTCGCCATAAATCCGGCAAGGTCGCCACAAATCCGGCAAGGTCGCCATATTTCAGGAAAGGTCGCCGCATTTCCGGCAATGTCGCCATAAATCCGGCAAGGTGGACACAAATCCGACAAGGTCGCCATAAATCCGGCAAGGTCGCCACATTTCCGGCAAGGACGCCATAAATCCGGCAAGGTCGCCAAAAATCCGGCAAGGTCGCCACATTCCCGGCAAGGACGCCATAAATCCGGCAAGGTCGGCACAAATCCGGCAAGGTCGCCACATTCCCGGGAAGGTCGCCATAAATCCGCAAGGTCGCCATAAATCGGGCAAAGTAGCCATATTTCAGGCGAGGTCGCCATAAATCCGGCAAGGTCGCCACAAATTCGGCAAGGTCGCCATATATCCGGCATGGTCGCCACAAATCCGGCAAAGTTGCCATATTCCCGGCAAGGTCGCCATAAATCCGGCAAGGTATCCACAAATCCGGCATGGTCGCCATATTTCCGACATGGTCGTCATAAATCCGGCAAGGTGGCCACAAATCCGACAAGGTAGCCATATTTCTAGCAAGTTCGCCATAAATCCAGCAAGGTGGCCACAAATCAGGGAAGGTCGCCATAAATCCGGCAAGGTCGCCACATTTCCGGCAAGGACGCCATAAATCCGGCAAGGTAGGCACAAATCCGTCAAGGTCGCCACATTCCCGGCAAGGTCGCCATATTTCCTGCAAGGTCGCCATAAATCCGGCAATGTCGCCACAAATGCGGCAAGGTCGCCATATTTCCGGCAAGCTCGCCATAAATCCGGCAAGGTCGCCGCAAATCCGTCAAGGTCGCCATATTTCAGGCAAGGTCGCCGCATTTCCGGCAACGTCGCCATAAATCCGGCAAGGTGGACACAAATCCGACAAGGTCGCCATATATCCGGCAACGTCGCCACATTTCCGGCAAGGACGCCATAAATCCGGCAAGGTCGCCACAAATCCGGCAAGGTCGCCACATTCCCGGCAAGGACGCCATAAATCCGGCAAGGTCGGCACAAATCCGGCAAGGTCGCCACATTCCCGGGAAGGTCGCCATAAATCCGCAAGGTCGCCATAAATCGGGCAAAGTCGCCATATTTCAGACAAGGTCGCCATAAATCCGGCAAGGTCGCCACAAATTCGGCAAGGTCGCCATATATCCGGCAAGGACGCCATATATCCGGCAAGGTCGCCACAAATCCGGCAAGGTTGCCATCTTCCCGGCAAGGTCGGCATAAATCCGGCAAGGTCTCCACAAATCCGGCATGGTCGCCATATTTCCGACATGGTCGTCATAAATCCGGCAAGGTGGCCACAAATCCGACAAGGTAGCCATATTTCCGGCAAGTTCGCCATAAATCCGGCATGGTGGCCACAAATCAGGGAAGGTCGCCATAAATCCGGCAAGGTCGCCACATTTCCGGCAAGGACGCCATAAATCCGGCAACTTCGGCACAAATCCGGAAAGGTCGCCACATTCCCGGCAAGGTCGCCATATTTCCTGCAAGGTCGCCATAAATCCGGCAATGTCGCCACAAATGCGTCAAGGTCGACATATTTCCGGCAAGGTCGCCATAAATCCGGCAAGGTCGCCACAAATCCGTCAAGGTCGCCATATTTCAGGCAAGGTCGCCGCATTTCCGGCAACGTCGCCATAAATCGGGCAAGGTGGACACAAATGCGACAAGGTCGCCATAAATCCGGCAAGGTCGCCCCATTTCCGGCAAGGACGCCATAAATCCGGCAAGGTCGCCACAAATCCGGCAAGGTCGCCACATTTCCGGCAAGGACGCCATAAATCCGGCAAGGTCGGCACAAATCCGGCAAGGTCGCCACAAATCCGGCAAGGTCGCCATAAATCCGCAAGGTCGCCATAAATCCGGCAAAGTCGCCATATTTCAGGCAAGGTCGCCATCAATCCGGCAAGGTCGCCACAAATCCGGCAAGGTTGCCATATTTCCGGCAAGGTCGCCATATTTCCTGCAAGGTCACCATAAATCCGGCAATGTCGCCACAAATGCGGCAAGGTCGCCATATTACCGGCACGGTGGCCATAAATCCGGCAAGGTCGCCACCAATCCGGCAAGGTCGCCATATTTACGGCAAGGTCGCATTAAATCCCGCAAGGTCGCCACAAATCCGGCAAGGTCGCCATATTTCCGGCAAGGTCGCCATAAATCCGGCAAGGTCGCCACAAATCCGGCAAGGTCGCCACATTTGCGGCAACGTCGCCATAAATCCGGCAAGGTCGCCACAAATACGGCAAGTTCGCCACATCCCCGGCAAGGTCGCCATAAATCCGGCAAGGTCGCCACAAATCCGTCCAGGTCGCCACATTTCAGGGAAGGTCGCCGCATTTCCGGCAACGTCGCCATAAATGCGGCAAGGTGGACACAAATCCGACAAGCTCGCCATAAATTCCGGCAAGGTCGCCATAAATCCGGCAAGGTCGCCACAAATCCGGCAAGGTCGCCACAAATCCGGCAAAGTCGCCTTAAATCCGCATGGTCGCCATAAATCCGGCAAAGTCGCCATATTTCAGGCAAGGTCGCCATAATTCCGGCAAGGTCGCCACAAATTCGGCAACGTCGCCATAAATCCGGCAAGGACGCCATATATCCGGCAAGGTCGCCACAAATCCGGCAAGGTTGCCATATTTCCAGCAATGTCGCCATAAATCCGGCAAGGTCTCCACAAATCCGGCATGGTCGCCATATTTCCGACATGGTCGTCATAAATCCGGCAAGGTGGCCACAAATCAGGGAAAGTCGCCATATTTACGGCGAGGTCGCCATAAATACGGCAAGGTGGCCTCAAATCCGGCAAGGTCGCCATATTTCCAGCGATCGCCATAAATCCGGCAAGGCCTCAAATGCGGCAAGGTCGCCACATTTCCGGCGAGGTCGCCATAAATCCGGCAAGGTCGCACAAATCCGGCAAGGTCGCCATAAATCCGGCGAGGTCGCCATATATCCGGCAAGGTCGCCGCAAATCCAGCAAGGTCGCCATATTTCCGGCAAGGTGGCCACAAATCCGGCAAGGTCGACATAAACCCGGCGAGGTCGCCATATTTCCGGCAAGGTCGCCATAAATCCGGCAAGGTCGCCATAAATTCGGCAAGGTCGCCATAAATCCGGCAAGGTCGCCATAAATCCGGCAAGGTCGCCATTTTCCGGCACGGTCGCCATATTTCCGGCAAGGGCGCCATAAATCCGGCAATGTCGCCATATTTCCGGCACGGTCGCGATAAATCCTGCAAGGTCGCCACAAATCCGGCAAGGTCGCCATATTTCCGGCAAGGGCGCCATAAATCTGGCAAGGTCGCCACAAATCAGGTATGGTCGCTACATTACCGGCAAGGTCGCCAATTCCAGCAAGGTCGCCACAAATCCGGCAAGGTTGCCACATTCCGGCAAGGTCGACATAAATCCGGCAAGGTCGCCACAAATCCGGCAAGGTAGCCACATTTCGTCAAAGTCGCCTTGCATCCGGCAAGGTCGACACAAATCCGGCAAGGTCGCAACATTTCGGCAAGGTCACCATAAATCCGGCATCGTCGTCACAAATCCGGCAATGTCGCCATATTTCCGGCAAGGTCGTCATAAATCCGGCAAGGTCGCCACAAATCCGGCAAGGTCGCCATATTTCTGGCAAGGTAGCCATAAATCCGGCAAGGTCGCCATAAATGCGGCGAGGTCGCCATATTTCCGGCAAGTTCGCCACAAATCCGGAAAGGTCGTCATTAATCCGGCAAGGTCGCCATAAATCCGACAAGGTCGTCAGAAATCCGCAACGTCGCCATATTTCCCGCAAGGTCGCCATAAATCCGACAAGGGCGCCACAAATCCGGCAAGGTCGGCATAAATCCGGCGAGGTAGCCAGAAATCCGCAAGGTCGCCACAAATCCGGCGAAGTAGCCATATTTCCGGCAAGGTCGCCATAAATCCGGCAAGGTCGCCACAAATCCGGCGAGGTCGCCAAATTCCGCCTGGTCGCCATAAATCCGGCAAGGTCGCCACAAATCCGGCGAGGACGCCATATTTCGGCAAGGTCGCCATAAATCCGGCAAGGTCGCCATAAATGCGGCGAGGTCGCCATATTTCCGGCAAGGTCGCCACAAATCTGGCAAGATCCCCATAAATCCGGCGAGGTCGCCATATTTCCGGCAAGGTCGCCACAAATCCGGCAAGGTCGCCATATTTCCGGCAAGTTCGCCATATATCCGGCAAGGTCGCCACAACCCGGCAATGTCGCCCTATTTCCGGCAAGGTCGACATACAATCCGGCGAGGTCGCCGCAAATCCGGCAAGGTCGCCATATTTCTGGCAAGGTCGCCATATATCCGGTGAAGTCGCCATATATCCGGCAAGGTCGCCATTAATCCGGCAAGGTCGCCATAAATCCGGCAAGGTCTCCACATTTCCGGCGAGGTCGCAATAAAACCGGCAAGGTCGCCACAAATCCGCAAGGTCGCCATATTTCCGGCGAGGTCGCCATTAATCCGGCATGTTCTCCACAAATCCGGCAAGGTCGCCATAAATCCGGCGAGGTTGCCATATTTCCGGCAAGGTCGCCATAAATCCAGCGAGGTCGCCATATTTCCGGCGAGGTCGCCATAAATCAGGCAAGGTCGCCATAATTCCGGCGAGGTTGCCATATTTCCGGCAAGTTCGCCATCAATCCGGCAAAGTCGCCATAATTCCGGCAAAGTCGCCATAAATCCGGCAAGTTCGTCACAAATCCGGCAAGGTCGCCATAAATCCGGCAAGGTCGCCATATTTCCGACAAGGTCGCCATAAATCTGGCAAGGTTGCCTCATGTCCGGCAAGGTCGCCATATTTCCGGCAAGGTCGCCATAAACCCGGCAACGTGGCGTCTAATCCGGCAAGGTCGCCACATTTCCATCACGGAAGCCATATATTCGGCAAGGTCGCGTCAAATCCGGCAAGGTCGCCACATTTCCGGCAAGGTCGCCATAGATCCGGCAAGGTAGCCACAAACCCGGCAAGGTCGCCACATTTCCGGCAAGGCCGCCATAAATCCGGCAAGGTCGCCACAAATCAGGCATGGTCGCTACATTACCGGCAAGGTCGCCATAATTCCAGCAAGGTCGCCACAAATCCGGCAAGTTTCCCAAATTTACGGCAAGGTCGACATAAATCCGGCAAGGTCGCCACAAATCCGGCAAGGTAGCCACATTTCGTCAAGGTCGCCTTGAACCCACAAGGTCGACACAAATCCGGCAAGGTCGCATCATTTCGGCAAGGTCGCCATAAATCCGGCATCGTCGTCACAAATCCGGCAAAGTCGCCATATTTCCGGCAAGGTCGTCATAAATCCGGCAAGGTCGCCACAAATCCGGCGAGGTTGCCATATTTCCGGCAAGTTCGCCACAAATCCGGAAAGGTCGCCATAAATCCGGCAAGGTCGCCATAAATCCGGCAAGGTCGTCAGAAATCCGCAACGTCGCCATATTTCCGGCAAGGTCGCCATATATCCGGCAAGGTCGCCACAAACCCGGCAAGGTCGCCATATTTCCGACAAGATCGCCATAAATCCGGCAATGGCACCACAAATCCGGCAAGGTCGGCATAAATCCGGCGAGGTAGCCAGAAATCCGCAAGGTCGCCACAAATCCGGCGAAGTAGCCATATTTCCGGCAAGGTCGCCATAAATCCGGCAAGGTCGCCACAAATCCGGAAAGGTCGCCATACATCCGGCAAGGTCGCCATAAATCCGGCAAGATCGTCAGAAATCCGGCAGCTTCGCCATATTTCCGGCAAGATCGCCATATATCCGGCAAGGTCGCCACAAACCCGGCAAGGTCGCCATATTTCCGGCAAGATTGCCCTATATCCGGCAAGGTCGACATAAATCCGGCGAGGTCGCCACAAATCCGGTAAGGTCACCATAAATCCGGCAACGTCGCCATATTTCCGGCAAGATCGCCATATATCCGGCAAGGTCGCCACAAACCCGGCAAGGTCGCCCTATTTCCGGCAAGGTCGCCATAAACCGGCGAAGTCGCCACAAATCCGGCAAGGTCGCCATATTTCTGGCAAGGTCGCCATATATCCAGCGAAGTCGCCATATATTCGGCAAGGTCGGCATAAATCCGGCAAGGTCCCCACAAATCCGGCAAGGTCGCCATGTTTCCGGCAAGGTAGCCAGAAATCCGCAAGGTTGCCACAAATCCGGCGAAGTAGCCATATTTCCAGCAAGGTCGCCATAAATCCAGCAAGGTCGCCACAAATCCGGCGAGGTCGCCATATTTCCGTCATGGTCGCCATTAATCCGGCAAGTTCGCCACACATCCGGCGAGGACGCCATATTTCCGGCAAGGTCGCCATAAATCCGGCAAGGTCGCCATAAATGCGGCGAGGTCGCCATATTTCCGGCAGTGTCGCCACAAATCTGGCAATGTCGCCATAAATCCGGCGAGGTCGCCATATTACCGGCAAGGTCGCCACAAACCCGGCAAGGTCGCCCTATTTCCGGCAAGGTCGCCATAAACCGGCGAAGTCGCCACAAATCCGGCAAGGTCGCCATATTTCTGGCAAGGTCGCCATATATCCAGCGAAGTCGCCATATATTCGGCAAGGTCGGCATAAATCCGGCAAGGTCCCCACAAATCCGGCAAGGTCGCCATGTTTCCGGCAAGGTAGCCAGAAATCCGCAAGGTTGCCACAAATCCGGCGAAGTAGCCATATTTCCAGCAAGGTCGCCATAAATCCAGCAAGGTCGCCACAAATCCGGCGAGGTCGCCATATTTCCGTCATGGTCGCCATTAATCCGGCAAGTTCGCCACACATCCGGCGAGGACGCCATATTTCCGGCAAGGTCGCCATAAATCCGGCAAGGTCGCCATAAATGCGGCGAGGTCGCCATATTTCCGGCAGTGTCGCCACAAATCTGGCAATGTCGCCATAAATCCGGCGAGGTCGCCATATTACCGGCAAGGTCGCCACAAATCCGGAAAGGTCGCCATAAATCCGGCAACGTCGCAATAAACCCGGCAAGGTCGTCAGAAATCCGGCAACGTCGCCATATTTCCGGCAAGGTCGCCATATATCCGGCAAGGTCGCCACAAACCCGGCAAGGTCGCCATATTTCCGACAAGGTCGCCATAAATACGGCAAGGTCGCCTCAAATCCGGCAAGGTCGCCATAAATGCGGCGAGGTCGCCATATTTCCGGCAAGGTCGCCACAAATCTGGCAAGATCGCCATAAATCCGGCGAGGTCGCCATATTTCCGGCAAGGTCGCCACAAATCCCGAAAGGTCGCCATAAATCCGGCAAGGTGGCCAGAAATCCGGCAAGGTCGTCAGAAATCCGGCAACGTCGCCATATCTCCGGCAAGATCGCCATATATCCGGCAAGGTCGCCACAAACCCGGCAAGGTCGCCCTATTACCGGCAAGGCCGCCATAAATCCGGCGAGGTCGCCACAAATCCGGCAAAGTATCCACAAACACGACAATGTCGCCATATTTCCGGCAAGGTCGTCATAAATCCGGCAAGTTCGCCACAAATCCGGCAAGGTCGGCATAAATCCGGCAAGGTCGCCACAAACCCGACAATGTCGCCATATTTCCGGCAAGGTCGCCACATTTCCGGCAAGGTCGCCATAAATCCGGCAATGTCGCCACAAATCAGGCATGGTCGCTACATTATCGGCAAGGTCGCCATAATTCCAGCAAGGTCGCCACAAATCCGGCAAGGTTGCCATATTTCCGGCAAGGTCGACATAAATCAGGCAAGGTCGCTACAAACCCGGCAAGGTCGCAACATTTCGGCAAGGACGCCATAAATCCGGCATCGTCGTCACAAATCCGGCAATGTCGCCATATTTCCGGCAAGGTCGTCATAAATCCGGCAAGGTCGCCACAAATCCGGCAAGGTCGCCATATTTCCGGCAAGGTAGCCAGAAATCCGCATGGTCGCCACCAATCCGGCGAAGTAGCCATATTTCCGGCAAGGTCGCCATAAATCCGGCAAGGTCGCCACAAATCCGGTGAGGTCGCCATATTTCCGGCATGGTCGCCATAAATCCGGCAAGGTCCCCACAAATTCGGCGAGGACGCCATATTCCCGGCAAGGTCGCCACACATCCGGAAAGGTCGCCATAAATCCGGCAAGGTCGCCATAAATCTGGCAAGGTCGTCAGAAATCCGGCAACGTCGCCATATTATCGTCAAGATCGCCATATATCCGGCAAGGTCGCCACAAACCCGGCAATGTCGCCATATTTCCGGCAAAATCGCCATATATCCGGCAAGGTCGCCACAAACCCGGCAAGGTCGCCCTATTTCCGGCAAGGTCGCCATAAACCGGCGAGGTCGCCACAAATCCGGCAAGGTCGCCATATTTCTGGCAAGGTCGCCATATATCCAGCGAAGTCGCCATATATCCGGCAAGGTCGGCATAAATCCGGCAAGGTCCCCACAAATCCGGCAAGGTCGCCATATTTCCGGCAAGGTAGCCAGAAATCCGCAAGGTCGCCACAAATCCGGCGTAGTAGCCATATTTCCAGCAAGGTCACCATAAATCCGGCAAGGTCGCCACAAATCCGGCGAGGACGCCATATTTCAGGCAAGGTCGCCATAAATCCGGGAAGGTCGCCATAAATGCGGCGAGGTCGCCATATTTCCGGCAATGTCGCCATAAATCCGGCAAGGTCCCCACAAATCCGGCGAGGACGCCATATTCCCGGCAAGGTCGCCACACATCCGGAAAGGTCGCCATAAATCCGGCAAGGTCGCCATAAATCTGGCAAGGTCGTCAGAAATCCGGCAACGTCGCCATATTATCGTCAAGATCGCCATATATCCGGCAAGGTCGCCAGAAACCCGGCAATGTCGCCATATTTCCGGCAAAATCGCCATATATCCGGCAAGGTCGCCACAAACCCGGCAAGGTCGCCCTATTTCCGGTAACGTCGCCATAACCGGCGAGGTCGCCACAAATCCGGCAAGGTCGCCATATTTCTGGCAAGGTCGCCATATATCCAGCGAAGTCGCCATATATCCGGCAAGGTCGGCATAAATCCGGCAAGGTCCCCACAAATCCGGCAAGGTCGCCATATTTCCGGCAAGGTAGCCAGAAATCCGCAAGGTCGCCACAAATCCGGCGTAGTAGCCATATTTCCAGCAAGGTCACCATAAATCCGGCAAGGTCGCCACAAATCCTTCGAGGTCGCCATATTTCCGGCAAGGTCGCCATAAATCCGGGAAGGTCGCCATAAATGCGGCGAGGTCGCCATATTTCCGGCAATGTCGCCACAAATCTGGCAAGGTCGCCATAAATCCGGCGAGGTCGCCATATTTCCGTCAAGGTCGCCACAAATCCGGAAAGGTCGCCATAAATCCGGCTAGGTCGCCACAAACCTGGCAAGGTCGCCATATTTCCGACAAGGTCGCCATAAATCCGGCAAGGTCGCCACAAATCCGGCAAAGTCGCCATAAATGCGGCGAGGTCGCCGTATTTCCGGCAAGGTCGCCACAAATCCCGAAAGGTCGCCATAAATCCGGCAAGGTCGCAATAAATCCGGCAAGGTCGTCAGAAATCCGGCAACGTCGCCATATTTCCGGCAAGATCGCCATATATCCGGCAAGGTCGCCACAAACCCGGCAAGGTCGCGATCTTTCCGGCAAAATCGCCATATATCCGGCAAGGTCGCCACAAACCCGGCAAGGTCGCCGTATTTCCGGCAAGGTCGCCATAAATCCGGCGAGGTCGCCACAAATCCGGCAAGGTCGCAACAAACCCGACAATGTCGCCATATTTCCGACAATGTCGCCATATTTCCGGCAAGGTCGCCACATTTCAGGCAAGGTCGCCATAAATCCGGCAAGGTCGCCACAAATCAGGCATGGTCCCTACATTACCGGCAAGGTCGCCATAATTCTAGCAAGGTCGCCACAAATCCGGCAAGGTTGCCACATTTCCTGCAAGGTCGACATAAATCAGGCAAGGTCGCCACAAACCCGGCAAGGTCGCAACATTTCGGCAAGGACGTCATAAATACGGCATCGTCGTCACAAATCCGGCAATGTCGCCATATTTCCGGCAAGGTCGTCATAAATCCGGCAAGGTCGCCACAAATCCGGCAAGGTCGCCATATTTCCGGCAAGGTAGCCAGAAATCCGCAAGGTCGCCACAAATCCGGCGAAGTAGCCATATTTCCGGCAAGGTCGCCATAAACCCGGCAAGGTCGCCACAAATCCGGTGAGGTCGCCATATTTACGGCATGGTCGCCATAAATCCGGCAAGATCGCCATAAATGCGGCGAGGTCGCCATATTTCCGGCAAGGTGGCCACAAATCTGGCAAGGTCGCCATAAATCCGGCGAGGTCGCCATATTTCCGGCAAGGTCGCCACAAATCTGGCAAGGTCGCCACAAATCCGGCGAGGTCGCCATATTTCCGGTAAGGTCGCAATATATCCGGCAAGGTCGTCAGAAATCCGGCAACGTCGCCATATTTCTGGCAAGGTCGCCATATATCCGGCAAGGTCGCCACAAACCCGGCAAGGTCGGCAGAAATCCGGCGAGGTAGACAGAAATCGGCAAGGTCACCACAAATCCGGCGAAGTATCCATATTTCCGGCAAGGTCGCCATAAATCCGGCAAGGTCGCCACAAATCCGGCGCGGTCGCCATATTCCGGCATGGTCGCCATAAATCTGGCAAGATCGCCACAAATCCGGCGAGGACGCCATTTTTCCGGACAAGGTCGCCATAAATCTGGCATCATCGTCACAAATCCGGCAATGTCGCCATATTTCCGGCAAGGTCTCCATAAACCCGGCAAGGTCGCCATAAATGCGGCGAGGTCGCCATATTTCCGGCAAGGTCGCCACAAATCCGGAAAGGTCGCCATAAACCCGGCGAAGTAGCCATATTTCCGGCAAGGTCGCCATAAATCCGGCAAGGTCGCCACAAATCCTGTGATGTCGCCATATTTACGGAATGGTCGCCATAAATCCGGCAAGGTCGCCATAAATGCGGCGAGGTCGCCATATTTCCGGCAAGGTGGCCACAAATCTGACAAGGTCGCCATAAATCCGGCGAGGTCGCCATATTTCCGGCAAGGTCGCCACAAATCTGGCAAAGTCGCCATAAATCCGGCGAGGTCGCCATATTTCCGGCAAGGTCGCCACAAATCCGGAAAGGTCGCCATATTTCCGGCAAGGTCGCAATATATCCGGCAAGGTCGTCAGAACTCCGGCAACGTCGCCATATTTCTGGCAAGGTTCGCCATATATCCGGCAAGGTCGCCACAAACCCGGCAAGGTCGGCAGAAATCCGGCGAGGTAGACAGAAATGGGCAAAGTCACCACAAATCCGGCGAAGTAGCCATATTTCCGGCAAGGTCGCCATAAATCCGGCAAGGTCGCCACAAATCCCGCGAGGTCGCCATATTCCGGCATGGTCGCCATAAATCCGGCAAGGTCGTCAGAAATCCGGCAACGTCGGCATATTTCCGGCAAGATCGCCATATATCCGGCAAGGTCGCCACAAACCCTGCAAGGTCGCCTTATTTCCGACAAGGTCGCCATAAATCCGCAAGGTCGCCACAAATCCGGCAAGGTCGACATATTTCCGGCAAGGTCGCCATAAATCCGCAAGGTCGCCATAAATGCGGCGAGGTCGCCATATTTCCGGCAAGGTCGCCACAAATCTGGCAAGATCGCCATAAATCCGGCGAGGTCGCCATATTTCCGGCAAGGTCGCCACAAATCCGGAAAGGTCGCCATAAATCCGGCAAGGTCGCCATAAATCCGGCAAGGTCGTCAGATATCCGGCAACGTCGCCATATTTCCGGCAAGATCGCCATATATCCGGCAAGGTCGCCACAAACCCGGCAAGGTCGCCACATATCCGGCTAAATCGCCATATATCCGGCAAGGTCGCCACAAACCCGGCAAGGTCGCCCTATTTCTGGCAAGGTCGCCATAAATCCGGCGAGGTCGCCACAAATCCGGCAAGGTCGCCATATTTCCGGCAAGGTCGTCATAAATCCGGCGAGGTCGCCACAAACCCGGCAAGGTCGCCACAAACCCGACAATGTCGCCATATTTCCGACAAGGTCGCCATAAATCCGGGAACGTCGCCACAAATCCGGCAAGGTCGCCATATTTCCGGCAAGGTCGCCAGAAATCAGACAATGTCGCCATATTTCCGGCAAGGTCGTCATAAATCCGGCAAGGTCGCCACAAATCCGGCAAGGTCGGCATAAATCCGGCAAGGTCGCCACAAACCCGACAATGTCGCCATATTTCCGGCAAAGTCGCCACATTTCCGGCAAGGTCGCCATAAATGCGGCAAGGTCGCCACAAAGCAGGCATGGTCGCTACATTACCGGCAAGGTCGCCATAATTCCAGCAAGGTCGCCACAAATCCGGCAAGGTTGCTACATTTCCGGCAAGGTCGACATAAATCAGGCAAGGTCGCCACAAACCCGGCAAGGTAGCCACATTTCGTCAAGGTCGCCTTGAATTCGGCAAGGTCGACACAAATCCGGCAAGGTCGCAACATTTCGGCAAGGACCCCATAAATCCGGCATCGTCGTCACAAATCCGGCAATGTCGCCATATTTCCGGCAAGGTCGTCATAAATCCGGCACGGTGGCCACAAATCCGGCAAATCGCCATATTTCCGGCAAGGTAGCCAGAAATCCGCAAGGTCGCCACAAATCCGGCGAAGTAGCCATATTTCCGGCAAGGTCGCCATAAATCCGGCAAGGTCGCCACAAATCCGATGAGGTCGCCATATTTCCGGCATGGTCGCCATAAATCCGGCAAGGTCGCCACAAATCCGGCGAGGACGCCATATTCCCGGCAAGGTCGCCATAAATCCGGCAAGGTCGCCATAAATCCGGCAAGGTCGCCATAAATGCGGCGAGGTCGCCATATTTCCGGCAAGGTCGCCACAAATCTGGCAAGGTCGCCATAAATCCGGCGAGGTCGCCATATTTCCGGCAAGGTCGCCACAAATCCGGAAAGGTCGCCATAAATCCGGCAATGTCGCGATAAATCCGGCAAGGTCGTCAGAAATCCGGCAACGTCGCCATATTTCTGGCAAGGTCGCCATATATCCGGCAAGGTCGCCACAAACCCGGCAAGGTCGGCAGAAATCCAGCGAGGTAGCCAGAAATCGGCAAGGTCACCACAAATCTGGCGAAGTAGCCATATTTCCGGCAAGGTCGCCATAAATCCGGCAAGGTCGCCACAAATCCGGCGAGGTCGCCATATTCCGGCATGGTTGCCATAAATCTGGCAGGGTCCCCACAAATCCGGCGAGGACGCCATATTTCCGGACAAGGTCGCCAGAAATCCGCAAGGTCGCCACAAATCCGGCGAAGTAGCCATATATCCGGCAAGGTCGCCATAAATCCGGCAAGGTCGCCACAAATCCGATGAGGTCGCCATATTTCCGGCATGGTCGCCATAAATCCGACAAGGTCGCCACAAATCCGGCGAGGACGCCATATTCCCGGCAAGGTCGCCATAAATCCGGCAAGGTCGCCATAAATGCGGCGAGGTCGCCATATTTCCGGCAAGGTCGCCACAAATCTGGCAAGGTCGCCATAAATCCTGCGAGGTCGCCATATTTCCGGCAATGACGCCACAAATCCGGAAAGGTCGCCATAAATCCGGCAATGTGGCGATAAACCCGGCAAGGTCGTCAGAAATCCGGCAACGTCGCCATATTTCTGGCAAGGTCGCCATATATCCGGCAAGGTCGCCACAAACCCGGCAAGGTCGGCAGAAATCCGGCGAGGTAGCCAGAAATCGGCAAGGTCACCACAAATCTGGCGAAGTAGCCATATTTCCGGCATGGTTGCCATAAATCTGGCAAGGTCGCCACAAATCCGGCGAGGACGCCATATTTCCGGACAAGGTCGCCATAAATCTGGCAAGTTCGCCAACAATCCGGCGAGGACGCCATATTTCCGGCAAGGTCGCCATAAAACCGGCAAGGTCGCCATAAATGCGGCGAGGTCGCCATATTTCCGGCAAGGTCGCCACAAATCCGGAAAGGTCGCCATAAATCCGGCAAGGTCGCCATAAATCCGGCAAGGTCGTCAGAAATCCGGCAACGTCGCCATATTTCCGGCAAGGTCGCTATATATCCGGCAAGGTCGCCACGAACCCGGAAAGGTCGTCATAAATCCGGCAAGGTCGCCATAAATGCGGCGACGTCTCGATATTTCCGGCAAGGTCGCCACAAATCTGTCAAGATCGCCATAAATCCGGCGAGGTCGCCATATTTCCGGCAAGGTCGCCACAAATCCCGAAAGGTCGCCATAAATCCGGCAAGGTCGCCATAAATACGGCAAGGTCGTCAGAAACCCGGCAAGGTCGCCATATTTCCGGCAAAATCGCCATATATCCGGCAAGGTCGCCACAAACCCGGCAAGGTCGCCCTATTTCCGGTAAGGTCGCCATAAATCCGGCGAGGTCGCCACAAATCCGGCAAGGTCGCCACAAACCCGACAATGTCGCCATATTTCCGACAAGGTCGCCATAAATCCTGGAACGTCGCCACAAATCCGGCAAGGTCGCCATATTTCCGGTAAGGTCGCCAGAAATCAAACAATGTCCCCATATTTCCGGCAAGGTCGTCATAAATCCGGCAAGGTCGCCACAAATCAGGCAAGGTCGGCATAAATCCGGCAAGGTCGCCACAAACCCGACATTGTCGCCATATTTCCGGCAAAGTCGCCACATTTCCGGCAAGGTCGCCATAAATGCGGCAAGGTCGCCACAAACAGGCATGGTCGCTACATTACCGGCAAGGTCGCCATATTTCCAGCAAGGTCGCCACAAATCCGACAAGGTTGCCACATTCCGGCAAGGTCGACATAAATCAGGCAAGGTCGCCACAAACCCGGCAAGGAAACCACATTTCGTCAAGGTCGCCTTGAATCCGGCAAGGTCGACACAAATCCGGCAAGATCGCAACATTTCGGCAAGACGCCATAAATCCGGCATCGTCGTCACAAATCCGGCAATGTCGCCATATTTCCGGCAAGGTCGCCATAAATGCGGCGAGGTCTCGATATTTCCGGCAAGGTCGCCACAAATCTGGCAAGATCGCCATAAATCCGGCGAGGTCGCCATATTACCGGCAAGGTCGCCACAAATCCCGAAAGGTCGCCATAAATCCGGCAAGGTCGCCATAAATCCGGCAAGGTCGTCAGAAATCCGGCAACGTCGCTATATTTCCGGCAAGATCGCCATATACCCGGCAAGGTCGCCACAAACCCGGCAAGGTCGCCATATTCCCGGCAAAATCGCCATATATCCGGCAAGGGCGCCACAAACCCGGCAAGGTCGCCCTATTTCCGGCAAGGTCGCCATAAATCCGGCGAGGTCGCCACAAATCCGGCAAGGTCGCCATATTTCCAGCAAGGTCGCCACAAATCCGGCGAGGTCGCCATATTCCGGCATGGTCGCCATAAATCTGGCAAGGTCGCCACAATCCGGCGAGGACGCCATTTTTCCGGACAAGGTCGCCATAAATCTGGCATCGTCGTCACAAATCCGGCAATGTCGCCATATTTCCGGCAAGGTCTCCATAAACCCGGCAAGGTCGCCATAAATGCGGCGAGGTCGCCATATTTCCGGCAAGGTCGCCACAAATCCGGAAAGGTCGCCATAAACCCGGCGAAGTAGCCATATTTCCGGCAAGGTCGCCATAAATCCGGCAAGGTCGCCACAAATCCGGTGAGGTCGCCATATTTACGGAATGGTCGCCATAAATCCGGCAAGGTCGCCATAAATGCGGCGAGGTCGCCATATTTCCGGCAAGGTGGCCACAAATCTGGCAAGGTCGCCATAAATCCGGCGAGGTCGCCATATTTCCGGCAAGGTCGCCACAAATCTGGCAAAGTCCCCATAAATCCGGCGAGGTCGCCATATTTCCGGCAAGGTCGCCACAAATCCGGAAAGGTCGCCATATTTCCGGCAAGGTCGCAATATATCCGGCAAGGTCGTCAGAAATCCGGCAACGTCGCCATATTTCTGGCAAGGTCGCCATATATCCGGCAAGGTCGCCACAAACCCGGCAAGGTCGGCAGAAATCCGGCGAGGTAGACAGAAATGGGCAAGGTCACCACAAATCCGGCGAAGTAGCCATATTTCCGGCAAGGTCGCCATAAATCCGGCAAGGTCGCCACAAATCCGGCGAGGTCGCCATATTCCGACATGGTCGCCATAAATCCGGCAAGGTCGTCAGAAATCCGGCAACGTCGCCATATTTCTGGCAAGGTCGCCATATATCCGGCAAGGTCGCCACAAACCCTGCAAGGTCGCCTTATTTCCGACAAGGTCGACATAAATCCGCAAGGTCGCCACAAATCCGGCAAGGTCGACATATTTCCGGCAAGGTCGCCATAAATCCGCAAGGTCGCCATAAATGCGGCGGTCGCCATATTTCCGGCAAGGTCCGCCACAAATCTGGCAAGATCGCCATAAATCCGGCGAGGTCGCCATATTTCCGGCAAGGTCGCCACAAATCCGGTAAGGTCGCCATAAATCCGGCAAGGTCGCCATAAATCCGGCAAGGTCGTCCGATATCCGGCAACGTCGCCATATTTCCGGCAAGATCGCCATATATCCGGCAAGGTCGCCACAAACCCGGCAAGGTCGCCACATATCCGGCTAAATCGCCATATATCCGGCAAGGTCGCCACAAACCCGGCAAGGTCGCCCTATTTCTGGCAAGGTCGCCATAAATCCGGCGAGGTCGCCACAAATCCGGCAAGGTCGCCATATTTCCGGCAAGGTCGTCATAAATCCGGCGAGGTCGCACAAACCCGGCAAGGTCGCCACAAACCCGACAATGTCGCCATATTTCCGACAAGGTCGCCATAAATCCGGGAACGTCGCCACAAATCCGGCAAGGTCGCCATATTTCCGGCAAGGTCGCCAGAAATCAGACAATGTCGCCATATTTCCGGCAAGGTCGTCATAAAATCCGGCAAGGTCGCCACAAATCCGGCAAGGTCGGCATAAATCCGGCAAGGTCGCCACAAACCCGACAATGTCGCCATATTTCCGGCAAAGTCGCCACATTTCCGGCAAGGTCGCCATAAATGCGGCAAGGTCGCCACAAAGCAGGCATGGTCGCTACATTACCGGCAAGGTCGCCATAATTCCAGCAAGGTCGCCACAAATCCGGCAAGGTTGCTACATTTCCGGCAAGGTCGACATAAATCAGGCAAGGTCGCCACAAACCCGGCAAGGTAGCCACATTTCGTCAAGGTCGCCTTGAATTCGGCAAGGTCGACACAAATCCGGCAAGGTCGCAACATTTCGGCAAGGACTCCATAAATCCGGCATCGTCGTCACAAATCCGGCAATGTCGCCATATTTCCGGCAAGGTCGTCATAAATCCGGCACGGTGGCCACAAATCCGGCAAATCGCCATATTTCCGGCAAGGTAGCCAGAAATCCGCAAGGTCGCCACAAATCCGGCGAAGTAGCCATATTTCCGGCAAGGTCGCCATAAATCCGGCAAGGTCGCCACAAATCCGATGAGGTCGCCATATTTCCGGCATGGTCGCCATAAATCCGGCAAGGTCGCCACAAATCCGGCGAGGACGCCATATTCCCGGCAAGGTCGCCATAAATCCGGCAAGGTCGCCATAAATCCGGCAAAGTCGCCATAAATGCGGCGAGGTCGCCATATTTCCGGCAAGGTCGCCACAAATCTGGCAAGGTCGCCATAAATCCGGCGAGGTCGCCATATTTCCGGCAAGGTCGCCACAAATCCGGAAAGGTCGCCATAAATCCGGCAATGTCGCGATAAATCCGGCAAGGTCGTCAGAAATCCGGCAACGTCGCCATATTTCTGGCAAGGTCGCCATATATCCGGCAAGGTCGCCACAAACCCGGCAAGGTCGGCAGAAATCCGGCGAGGTAGCCAGAAATCGGCAAGGTCACCACAAATCTGGCGAAGTAGCCATATTTCCGGCAAGGTCGCCATAAATCCGGCAAGGTCGCCACAAATCCGGCGAGGTCGCCATATTCCGGCATGGTTGCCATAAATCTGGCAAAGTCCCCACAAATCCGGCGAGGACGCCATATTTCCGGACAAGGTCGCCAGAAATCCGCAAGGTCGCCACAAATCCGGCGAAGTAGCCATATATCTGGCAAGGTCGTCATAAATCCGGCAAGGTCGCCACAAATCCGACGAGGTCGCCATATTTCAGGCATGGTCGCCATAAATCCGGCAAGGTCGCCACAAATCCGGCGAGGACGCCATATTCCCGGCAAGGTCGCCATAAATCCGGCAAGGTCGCCATAAATCCGGCAAGGTCACCATAAATGCGGCGAGGTCGCCATATTTCCGGCAAGGTCGCCACAAATCTGGCAAGGTCGCCATAAATCCGGTGAGGTCGCCATATTTCCGGCAAGGACGCCACAAATCCGGAAAGGTCGCCATAAATCCGGCAATGTCGCGATAAATCCGGCAAGGTCGTCAGAAATCCGGCAACGTCGCCATATTTCTGGCAAGGTCGCCATATATCCGGCAAGGTCGCCACAAACCCGGCAAGGTCGGCAGAAATCCGGCGATGTAGCCAGAAATCGGCAAGGTCACCACAAATCTGGCGAAGTAGCCATATTTCCGGCAAGGTCGCCATAAATCCAGCAAGGTCGCCACAAATCCGGCGAGGGTCGCCATATTCCGTCATGGTTGCCATAAATCTGGCAAGGTCGCCACAAATCCGGCGAGGACGCCATATTTCCGGACAAGGTCGCCATAAATCTGGCAAGTTCGCCAACAATCCGGCGAAGACGCCATATTTCCGGCAAGGTCGCCATAAACTCGGCAAGGTCGCCATAAATGCGGCGAGGTCGCCATATTTCCGGCAAGGTCGCCACAAATCCGGAAAGGTCGCCATAAATCCGGCAAGGTCGCCATAAATCCGGCAAGGTCGTCAGAAATCCGGCAACGTCGCCATATTTCCGGCAAGGTCGCTATATATCCGGCAAGGTCGCCACGAACCCGGAAAGGTCGTCATAAATCCGGCAAGGTCGCCATAAATGCGGCGAGGTCTCGATATTTCCGGCAAGGTCGCCACAAATCTGTCAAGATGGCCATAAATCCGGCGAGGTCGCCATATTCCGGCAAGGTCGCCACAAATCCCGAAATGTCGCCATAAATCCGGCAAGGTCGCCATAAATACGGCAAGGTCGTCAGAAACCCGGCAAGGTCGCCATATTTCCGGCAAAATCGCCATATATCCGGCAATGTCGCCACAAACCCGGCAAGGTCGCCCTATTTCCGGTAAGGTCGCCATAAATCCGGCGACGTCGCCACAAATCCGGCAAGGTCGCCACAAACCCGACAATGTCGCCATATTTCCGACAAGGTCGCCATAAATCCTGGAACGTCGCCACAAATCCGGCAAGGTCGCCATATTTCCGGTAAGGTCGCCAGAAATCAAACAATGTCCCCATATTTCCGGCAAGGTCGTCATAAATCCGGCAAGGTCGCCACAAATCAGGCAAGGTCGGCATAAATCCGGCAAGGTCGCCACAAACCCGACATTGTCGCCATATTTCCGGCAAAGTCGCCACATTTCCGGCAAGGTCGCCATAAATGCGGCAAGGTCGCCACAAACAGGCATGGTCGCTACATTTCCGGCAAGGTCGCCATATTTCCAGCAAGGTCGCCACAAATCCGACAAGGTTGCCACATTTCCGGCAAGGTCGACATAAATTAGGCAAGGTCGCCACAAACCCGGCAAGGTAACCACATTTCGTCAAGATCGCCTTGAATCCGGCAAGGTCGACACAAATCCGGCAAGGTCGCAACATTTCGGCAAGACGCCATAAATCCGGCATCGTAGTCACAAATCCGGCAATGTCGCCATATTTCCGGCAAGGTCGCCATAAATGCGGCGAAGTCTCGATATTTCCGGCAAGGTCGCCACAAATCTGGCAAGATCGCCATAAATCCGGCGAGGTCGCCATATTACCGGCAAGGTCGCCACAAATCCCGAAAGGTCGCCATAAATCCGGCAAGGTCGCCATAAATCCGGCAAGGTCGTCAGAAATCCGGCAACGTCGCTATATTTCCGGCAAGATCGCCATATACCCGGCAAGGTCGCCACAAACCCGGCAAGGTCGCCATATTCCCGGCAAAATCGCCATATATCCGGCAAGGTCGCCACAAACCCGGCAAGGTCGCCCTATTTCCGGCAAGGTCGCCATAAATCCGGCGAGGTCGCCACAAATCCGGCAAGGTCGCCATATTTCCAGCAAGGTCGTCATAAATCCGGCAAGGTCGCCACAAATCCGGCAAGGTCGCCATATTTCCGGCAAGGTAGCCAGAAATCCGCAAGGTCGCCACAAATCCGGCGAAGTAGCCATATTTCCGGCAAGGTCCCCATAAATCCGGCAAGGTCGCCACAAATCCGATGAGGTCGCCAGATTTCCGGCATGGTCGCCATAAATCCGGAAAAGTCGCCACAAATCCGGCGAGGACGCCATATTCCCGGCAAAGTCGCCATAAATCCGGCAAGATCGCCATAAATGCGGCGAGGTCGCCATATTTCCGGCAAGGTCGCCACAAATCTGGCAAGGTCGCCATAAATCCGGCGAGGTCGCCATATATCCGGCAAGGTCGCCACAAATCCGGAAAGGTCGCCATAAATACGGCAAGGTCGCCATAAATCCGGCAAGGTCGTCAGAAATCCGACAACGTCGCCATATTTCCGGCAAGTTCGCCATATATCCGGCGAGGTCGCCACAAATCCGGCGAGGTCGCCATATTTCCGTCATGGTCGCTATAAATCCGGCCAGTTCGCCACACATCCAGCGAGGACGCCATATTTCCGGCAAGGTCGCCATAAATCCGGCAAGGTCGCCATAAATGCGGCGAGGTCGCCATATTTCCGGCAATGTCGCCACAAATCTGGCAAGGTCGCCATAAATCCGGCGAGGTCGCCATATTTGTGTGAATGTTGATATGTTGATATCAACATATGGATATGGATAATTCTCTGTAAAGCACTTTGGTTTCAAGTGATTTGATTGAAAAGTGCTATATAAATACAAATATTATTATTATTATTATTATTATTATTATTATTATATTTCCGGCAAGGTCGCCACAAATCCGGAAAGGTCGCCATAAATCCGGCATGGTCGCCATAAATCCGGCAATGTCGTCAGAAATCCGGCCACGTCGCCATATATCCGGCAAGGTCGCCAGAAATCCGCAAGGTCGCCACAAATCCGGCGAAGTAGCCATATTTCCAGCAAGGTCGCCATAAATCCGGCTAGCTCGCAACAAACCCGGCAAGGTCGCCACAAACCCGGCAAGGTCGCCAGATATCCGGTAAAGTCGCCATATATCGGGCAAGGTCGCCACCAATCCGGCAAGGTCGTCATATTTCTGGCAAGGTCGCCATATATCCGGCGAAGTCGCCATATATTCGGCAAGGTCGGCATAAATCAGGCAAGGTCCCTACAAATCCGGCAACGTCGCCATATTTCCGGCAAGGTCGCCATATATCCGGCAAGGTCGCCACAACCCGGCAAGGTCGCCATATTTCCGACAAGGTCGCCATAAATCCGGCATGGTCGCCACAAATCCGGCAAGGTCGCCATATTTCCGGCGAGGTCGTCATAAATCCGGCAAGGTCGCCACAAATCCGGCGAGGTAGACATATTTCCGGCAAGGTCGCCATAAATCCGGCAAGGTCGCCACAAATACGGCTAGGTCGCCATATTTCCGGCAAGGTCGGCATAAATCCGGCAAGGTCGCCAAAAGTCAAGATCGCCATATTTCCGGCAATGTCGCCATAAATCCGACAAGGTCGCCATAATTCCGGCGAGGTCGCCATATTTCCGTCAAGGTCGCCACAAATCCGGAAAGGTCGCCATAAATCCGGCAAGTTCGCCACAAAACCGGCAAGGTCGCCATAATTCGGGCAAGGTCGCCATAAATCCGGCGAGGTCGCCATATTTCGGCAAGGACGCCATAAATGCGGCGAGGTCGCCATATTTCCGGTAAGGTCGCCATATATCCGGCAAGGTCGCCATAAATCCGGCGAGGTCGCCATATTTCCGGCAAGGACGCCACAAATTCGGCAAGGTCGCCATAAATCCGGCAAGGTCGCCAGAAATCAGGAAAGGTCGGTTTATATTTCCGGCAAGGTCGCCATATATCCGGCAAGGGTCGCCACAAATCCGGCAAGGTCGCCATATCTCCGGCAAGATAGCCGGAAATCCTCACGGTCGCCACAAATCCGGCGAAGTAGCGATATTTCCGGCAAGGTCGCCATAAATCCGGCAAGGCCGCCACAAATTCGGCGAGGTCGCCATATTTCCGGCATGGCCGGCATAAATCCGGCAGGGTCGCCACAAATCCGGCGAGGACGCCATATTTCCGGCAAGGTCGCCATAAATCCGGCAAGGTCGCCATATATCCGGCGAGGTCGCCATATTTCCGGCAAGGTCGCCACAAATCCGGCAAGGACGTCATAAATCGGGCGAGGTCGCCATATTTCCGGCGTCGCCACAAATCCTGCCAGGTCGCCATAAATCCGGAGAGGTCGCCACATTTCCGGCAAGGTCGTCCTCAATACGGCGAGGCCGCCAGAAATCCGGCAAGGTCGCCATATTTCCCTCAAGGTCGCCATACATCCGGCAAGATCGCCACAAATCCGGCAAGATCGCCATATTTCCGACATGGACGCCATAAATCCGGCAAGGTCGCCACAAATCTGGCAAGGCCGCCATATTTCCGGCAAGGTCGCCATAAATCCGGCAATGTCACCACAAATCCGGCAAGGTCGCCATATTTCCGGCAAAGTCGCCATAAATCCGGCAAGGTCGCCACAAATCCCGCAAGGTCGCCATATTTCCGGCGAGATCGCCATATTTTCGGCAAGGTCGCAATATTTCCGGCAAGTTCGCCACAAATTCGGCAAGGTCGCCATAAATCCGGCGAGATCGCCATATTTTCGGCAAGGTCGCAATATTTCCGGCAAGTTCGTCACAAATTCGGCAAGGTCGCCATAAATCCGGCGAGGTCGCCATATTTCCGGCAAAGTCGCCACAAATCCGACAAGGTCGCCATAAATCCGGCAAGGTCGCCAGAAATCCAGCAAGGTCGCCATATTTCCGGCAAGGTCGCCATAAATCCGGCGATGTCGCCATATTTCCGGCAAGGTCGCCATAAATCCGGCGAGATCGCCATATTTTCGGCAAGGTCGCAATATTTCCGGCAAGTTCGCCACAAATTCGGCAAGGTCGCCATAAATCCGGCGAGGTCGCCATATTTCCGGCAAAGTCGCCACAAATCCGGCACGGTCGCCATAAATCCGGCAAGGTCGCCATATTTCCGGCAAGTTCGCCACAAATCCGGCAAGGTCGCCATATTTCCGGCTAGGTCGCCGGAAATCCGGCAAGGTCGCAACAAATCCGGCGAGGACACCAAATTTCCGGCAAGGTCGCCATAAATCCGGCAAGGTCGCCAAAAATCCGGAGAGGTCGCCATATTTCCGGCAAGGTCGCCATAAATCCGGCAAGGTCGCCATAAATCGTGCGAGGTCGCCATATGTCCGTCAAGGTCGCCATAAATCCGGCAAGGTAGCCACAAATCCGGCAAGGTCGCTATAATTCCGGCAAGGTCGACATAAATCAGGCAAAGTCGCCACAAATCCGGCAATGTCGCCATTTTTCCGGCAAGTTCGCCATATATCCCGCAAGGTCCCCACAAATCCGGCAAGGTCGACATATTTCCAGCAAGGTCTCAATAAATCCGGCAAGGTCGCCACAAATCCGGCAAGGTCGCCATATTTCCGGCGAGGTCGTCATATATCCCGCAAGGTCGCCACAAATCCGGCAAGGTCGACATATTTCCAGCAAGGTCTTCATAAATCCGGCATGGTCGCCACAAATCCGGCAAGGTGGCCATATTTCGGGCGAGCGTCATAAATCCGGCAAGGTCGCCACAAATCCGGCAAGGTCGTCATATTTCCAGCAAGGTCGCAGAAATCCGGCAAGGTCGCCACAAATCCGGGGAGGTAGCCATATTTCCGGTAAGGTCGCCATAAATCCGGCATGGTCGCCATAAATCCGGCAATGTCGTCAGAAATCCGGCAACGTAGCCATATTTCCGGCAAGGTCGCCAGAAATCCGCAAGGTCGCCACAAATCCGGCGAAGTAGCCATATTTCCAGCAAGGTCGCCATAAATCCGGCTAGCTCGCAACAAATCCGGCAAGGTCGCCACAAACCCGGCAAGGTCGCCATATATCCGGCAAAGTCGCCATATATCCGGCAAGGTCGCCACCAATCCGGCAAGGTCGTCATATTTCTGGCAAGGTCGCCATATATCCGGCGAAGTCGCCATATATTCGGCAAGGTCGGCATAAATCAGGCAAGGTCCCCACAAATCCGGCAACGTCGCCATATTTCCGGCAAGGTCGCCATATATCCGGCAAGGTCGCCACAAACCCGGCAAGGTCGCCATATTTCCGACAAGGTCGCCATAAATCCGGCATGGTCGCCACAAATCCGGCAAGGTCGCCATATTTCCGGCGAGGTCGTCATAAATCCGGCAAGGTTGCCACAAATCCGGCAAGGTCGCCATATTTCCAGCAAGGTCGCCAGAAATCCGGCAAGGTCGCCACAAATCCGGCGAGGTAGCCATATTTCCGGGAAGGTCGCCATAAATCCGGCAAGGTCGCCACAAATACGGCTAGGTCGCCATATTTCCGGCAAGGTCGGCATAAATCCGGCAAGGTCGCCAAAAATCAAGATCGCCATATTTCCGGCAAGGTCGCCATAAATCCGACAATTTCGCCATAATTCCGGCGAGGTCGCCATATTTCCGTCAAGGTCGCCACAAATCCGGAAAGGTCGCCATAAATCCGGCAAGTTCGCCACAAAACCGGCAAGGTCGCCATAATTCGGGCAAGGTCGCCATAAATCCGGCGAGGTCGCCATATTTCCGGCAAGGACGCCATAAATGCGGCGAGGTCGCCATATTTCCGGTAAGGTCGCCATATATCCGGCAAGGTCGCCATAAATCCGGCGAGGTCGCCATATTTCCGGCAAGGACGCCACAAATTCGGCAAGGTCGCCATAAATCCGGCAAGGTCGCCAGAAATCAGGAAAGGTCGGTTTATATTTCCGGCAAGGTCGCCATATATCCGGCAAGGTCGCCACAAATCCGGCAAGGTCGCCATATCTCCGGCAAGGTAGCCGGAAATCATCAAGGTCGCCACAAATCCGGCGAAGTAGCCATATTTCCGGCAAGGTCGCCATAAATCCGCAAGGCCGCCACAAATCCGGCGAGGTCGCCATATTTCCGGCATGGCCGGCATAAATCCGGCAGGGTCGCCACAAATCCGGCGAGCACGCCATATTTCCGGTAAGGTCGCCATAAATCCGGCAAGGTCGCCATATATCCGGCGAGCTCGCCATATTTCCGGCAAGGTCGCCACAAATCCCGCAAGGACGTCATAAATCGGGCGAGGTCGCCATATTTCCGGCGTCGCCACAAATCCTGCCAGGTCGCCATAAATCCGGAGAGGTCGCCACAATTCCGGCAAGGTCGTCCTCAATACGGCGAGGCCGCCAGAAATCCGGCAAGGTCGCCATATTTCCCTCAAGGTCGCCATACAACCGGCAAGATCGCCACAAATCCGGCAAGGTCGCCATATTTCCGACATGGTCGCCATAAATCCGGCAAGGTCGCCACAAATCTGGCAAGGCCGCATTATTTCCGGCAAGGTTGCCATAAATCCGGCAATGTCGCTACAAATCCGGCAAGGTCGCCACAAATCCCACACGGTCGCCATATTTCCGGCGAGATCGCCATATTTTCGGCAAGGTCGCAATATTTCCGGCAAGTTCGCCACAAATTCGGCAAGGTCGCCATAAATCCGGCGAGATCGCCATATTTTCGGCAAGGTCGCAATATTTCCGGCAAGTTCGCCACAAATTCGGCAAGGTCGCCAGAAATCCGGCGAGGTCGCCATATTTCCGGCAAAGTCGCCACAAATCCGACAAGGTCGCCATAAATCCGGCAAGGTCGCCAGAAATCCAGCAAGGTCGCCATATTTCCGGTAAGGTCGCCATAAATCCGGCGATGTCGCCATATTTCCGGCAAGGTCGCCATAAATCCGGCGAGATCGCCATATTTTCGGCAAGGTCGCAATATTTCCGGCAAGTTCGCCACAAATTCAGCAAGGTCGCCATAAATCCGGCGAGGTCGCCATATTTCCGGCAAAGTCGCCACAAATCCGGCAAGGTCGCCATAAATCCGGCAAGGTCGCCATATTTCCGGCAAGTTCGCCACAAATCCGGCAAGGTCGCCATATTTCCGGCAAGGTCGCCGGAAATCCGGCAAGGTCGCAACAAATCCGGCGAGGACGCCAAATTTCCGGCAAGGTCGCCATAAATCCGGCAAAGTCGCCAAAAATCCGGAGAGGTCGCCATATTTCCGGCAAGGTCGCCATAAATCCGGCAAGGTCGCCATAAATCCTGCGAGGTCGCCATATGTCCGTCAAGGTCGCCATAAATCCGGCAAGGTAGCCACAAATCCGGCAAGGTCGCTATAATTCCGGCAAGGTCGACATAAATCAGGCAAAGTCGCCACGAATGCGGCAATGTCGCCATTTTTCCGGCAAGGTCGCCATAAATCCCGCAAGGTCCCCACAAATCCGGCAAGGTCGACATATTTCCAGCAAGGTCTCAATAAATCCGGCAAGGTCGCCACAAATCCGGCAAGGTCGCCATATTTCCGGCGAGGTCGTCATATATCCCGCAAGGTCGCCACAAATCCGGCAAGGTCGACATATTTCCAGCAAAGTCTTCATAAATCCGGCATGGTCGCCACAAATCCGGCAAGGTGGCCATATTTCCGGCGAGCGTCATAAATCCGGCAAGGTCGCCACAAATCCGGCAAGGTCGTCATATTTCCAGCAAGGTCGCAGAAATCCGGCAAGGTCGCCACAAATCCGGCGAGGTAGCCATATTTCCGGCAAGATCGCCATAAATCCGGCAAGGTCGCCACAAATACGGCTAGGTCGCCATATTTTCGGCAAGGTCGGCATAAATCCGGCAAGGTCGCCAAAAATCAAGGTCGCCATATTTCCGGCAAGGTCGCCATAAATCCGACAAGGTCGCCACAAATCCGGCGAGGCGCCATATTTCCGGCAAGGTCGCCACAAATCCGGCAAGGTCGCCATAAATCCGGCGAGGTCGCCATATTTCCGGCACGGTCGCCACAAATCCGGCAAGGTCGCCATAATTCCGGCGAGGTCGCCATATTTCCGGCAAGGTCGCCACAAATCCGGAAACGTCGCCATAAATCCGGCAAGTTCGCCACAAAACCGGCAAGGTCGCCATAATTCGGGCAAGGTCGCCATAAATCCGGCATGGTCGCCATAAATCCGGCGAGGTCGCCACATTTCCGGCAAGGTCGTCCTAAGTCCGGCGAGGCCGCCATAAATCCGGCGAGCTCGCCATATTTCCGGCAAGGCCGCCATAAATCCGGCGAGGTCGCCATAAATCCGGCGAGGTCGCCATATTTCCGGCAAGGACGCCATAAATCCGGCGAGGTCGCCATATTTCCGGTAACGTCGCCATATATCAGGCAAGGTCGCCATAAATCCGGCGAGGTCGCCATATTTCCGGCAAGGTCGCCATAAATCCGGCAAGGTCGCCAGAAATCAGGAAAGGTCGGTTTATATTTCCGGCAAGGTCGCCATATATTCGGCAAGGTCGCCATAAATCCGGCGAGGTCGCCATATTTCCGGCAAGGACGCCACAAATCCGGCGAGGTCGCCATATTTCCGGTAACGTCGCCATATATCAGGCAAGGTCGCCATAAATCCGGCGAGGTCGCCACATTTCCGGCAAGGTCGTCCTCAATCCGGCGAGGCCGCCAGAAATCCGGCAAGGTCGCCATATTTCCCTCAAGGTCGCCATACATCCGGCAAGGTCGCCATATTTCCGATATGGTCGCCATAAATCCGGCAAGGTCGCCACAAATCTGGCAAGGCCGCCATATTTCCGGCAAGGTCGCCATAAATCCGGCAATGTCGCCACAAATCCGGCAAGGTCGCCATAATTCCGGCAAAGTCGCCATAAATCCGGCAAGGTCGCCACAAATCCGGCAAGGTCGCCATATTTCCGGCAAGGTCGCCATATTTCCGGCAAGGACGCCATAAATCCGGCGAGGTCGCCATATTTCCGGTAACGTCGCCATATATCAGGCAAGGTCGCCATAAATCCGGCGAGGTCGCCATATTTCCGGCAAGGTCGCCATAAATCCGGCAAGGTCGCCAGAAATCAGGAAAGGTCGGTTTATATTTCCGGCAAGGTCGCCATATATTCGGCAAGGTCGCCATAAATCCGGCGAGGTCGCCATATTTCCGGCAAGGACGCCACAAATCCGGCGAGGTCGCCATATTTCCGGTAACGTCGCCATATATCAGGCAAGGTCGCCATAAATCCGGCGAGGTCGCCACATTTCCGGCAAGGTCGTCCTCAATCCGGCGAGGCCGCCAGAAATCCGGCAAGGTCGCCATATTTCCCTCAAGGTCGCCATACATCCGGCAAGGTCGCCATATTTCCGATATGGTCGCCATAAATCCGGCAAGGTCGCCACAAATCTGGCAAGGCCGCCATATTTTCGGCAAGGTCGCAATATTTCCGGCAGTTCGCCACATATTCGGCAAGGTCGCCATAAATCCGGCGAGATCGCCATATTTTCGGCCAGGTCGCAATATTTCCGGCAAGTTCGCCACAAATTCGGCAAGGTCGCCATAAATCCGGCGAGGTCGCCATATTTCCGGCAAGGTCGCCATAAATCCTGCAATGTCGCCACAAATCCGACAAGGTCGCCATATATCCGGCAAAGTCGCCATAAATCCGGCAAGGTTGCCACAAATCCGGCAAGGTCGCCATATTTCCGGCAAGGTCGCCATAAATCCGGCAAGGTCGCCAAAAATCCGGAGAGGTCGCCATATTTCCGGCAAGGTCGCCATAAATCTGGCAAGGTCGCCATAAATCCGGCGAGGTCGCCATATGTCCGTCAAGGTCGCCATAAATCCGGCAAGGTAGCCATAAATCCGGCAAGGTCGCCATTAATCCGACAAGGTCGCCATAAATCCGGCAAGGTCGCCAGAAATCCAGCAAGGTCGGCATATTTCCGGCAAGGTCGCCATAAATCCGGCGAGGTCGCCATATTTCCGGCAAGGTCGCCATAAGTCCAGCGAGATCGCCATATTTTCGGCAAGGTCGCAATATTTCCGGCAAGTTCGCCACAAATTCGGCAAGGTCGCCATAAATCCGGCGAGGTCGCCATATTTCCGGCAAAGTCGCCACAAATCCGGCAAGGTCGCCATAAATCCGGCAAGGTCGCCATATTTCCGGCAAGTTTGCCACAAATCCGGCGAGGACGCCATATTTCCGGCAAGGTCGCCATAAATCCGGCAAGGTCGCCAAAAATCCGGAGAGGTCGCCATATTTCCGGCAAGATCGCCATAAATCCGGCAAGGTCGCCATAAATCCGGCGAGGTCGCCATATGTCCGTCAAGGTCGCCATAAATCCGGCAAGGTAGCCACAAATCCGGCAAGGTCGCCATAATTCCGCCAAGGTCGCCATAAATCAGGCAAAGTCGCCACAAATCCGGCAATGCCGCCATTTTTCCGGTAAGGTCGCCATAAATCCCGCAAGGTCGCCACAAATCCGGCAAGGTCGACATATTTCCAGCAAGGTCTCCATAAATCCGGCAAGGTCTCCACAAATCCGGCAAGGCCGCCATATTTGCGGCGAGGTCGTCATAAATCCCGCAAGGTCGCCACAAATCCGGAGAGGTCGCCATATTTCCGGCAAGATCGCCATAAATCCGGCAAGGTCGCCATAAATCCGGCGAGGTCGCCATATGTCCGTCAAGGTCGCCATAAATCCGGCAAGGTAGCCACAAATCCGGCAAGGTCGCCATAATTCCGCCAAGGTCGCCATAAATCAGGCAAAGTCGCCACAAATCCGGCAATGCCGCCATTTTTCCGGTAAGGTCGCCATAAATCCCGCAAGGTCGCCACAAATCCGGCAAGGTCGACATATTTCCAGCAAGGTCTCCATAAATCCGGCAAGGTCGCCACAAATCCGGCAAGGCCGCCATATTTGCGGCGAGGTCGTCATAAATCCCGCAAGGTCGCCACAAATCCGGCAAGGTCGACATATTTCCAGCAAGGTTTCCATAAATCCGGCATGGTCGCCACAAATCCGGCAAGGTCGCCATATTTCCGGCGAGGTCGTCATAAATCCGGCAAGGTCGCCACAAATCCGGCAAGGTCGCCATATTTCCAGCAAGGTCGCCAGAAATCCGGCAAGGTCGCCACAAATCCGGCGAGGTAGCCATATTTCCGGCAAGGTCGCCATAAATCCGGCGAAATCGCCATATTTTCGGCAAGGTCGCAATATTTCCGGCAGTTCGCCACAAATTCGGCGAGGTCGCCATAAATCCGGCGAGATCGAGGTCGCCACAAATCCGGCGAGGTCGCCATATTTCCGGCAAGGTCGCCACAAATCCGGCAAGGTCGTCATAAATCCGGCGAGGTCGCCATATTTCCGGCGTCGCCACAAATCCTGCCAGGTCGCCATAAATCCGGAGAGGTCGCCATATTTCCGGCGTCGCCACAAATCCTGCCAGGTCGCCATAAATCCGGAGAGGTCGCCACATTTCCGGCAAGGTCGCCATAAATCCGGCAAGGTCGCCAAAAATCCGGAGAGGTCGCCATATTTCCGGCAAGGTCGCCATAAATCTGGCAAGGTCGCCATAAATCCGGCGAGGTCGCCATATGTCCGTCAAGGTCGCCATAAATCCGGCAAGGTAGCCATAAATCCGGCAAGGTCGCCATTAATCCGACAAGGTCGCCATAAATCCGGCAAGGTCGCCAGAAATCCAGCAAGGTCGGCATATTTCCGGCAAGGTCGCCATAAATCCGGCGAGGTCGCCATATTTCCGGCAAGGTCGCCATAAGTCCAGCGAGATCGCCATATTTTCGGCAAGGTCGCAATATTTCCGGCAAGTTCGCCACAAATTCGGCAAGGTCGCCATAAATCCGGCGAGGTCGCCATATTTCCGGCAAAGTCGCCACAAATCCGGCAAGGTCGCCATAAATCCGGCAAGGTCGCCATATTTCCGGCAAGTTTGCCACAAATCCGGCGAGGACGCCATATTTCCGGCAAGGTCGCCATAAATCCGGCAAGGTCGCCAAAAATCCGGAGAGGTCGCGCCATTTTTCCGGTAAGGTCGCCATAAATCCCCGCAAGGTCGCCACAAATCCGGCAAGGTCGACATATTTCCAGCAAGGTCTCCATAAATCCGGCAAGGTCGCCACAAATCCGGCAAGGCCGCCATATTTGCGGCGAGGTCGTCATAAATCCCGCAAGGTCGCCACAAATCCGGCAAGGTCGACATATTTCCAGCAAGGTTTCCATAAATCCGGCATGGTCGCCACAAATCCGGCAAGGTCGCCATATTTCCGGCGAGGTCGTCATAAATCCGGCAAGGTCGCCACAAATCCGGCAAGGTCGCCATATTTCCAGCAAGGTCGCCAGAAATCCGGCAAGGTCGCCACAAATCCGGCGAGGTAGCCATATTTCCGGCAAGGTCGCCATAAATCCGGCGAAATCGCCATATTTTCGGCAAGGTCGCAATATTTCCGGCAGTTCGCCACAAATTCGGCGAGGTCGCCATAAATCCGGCGAGATTGCCATATTTTCGGCCAGGTCGCAATATTTCCGGCAAGTTCGCCACAAATTCGGCAAGGTCGCCATAAATCCGGCGAGGTCGCCATATTTCCGGCAAAGTCGCCACAAATCCGACAAGGTCGCCATAAATCCGGCAAGGTCGCCAGAAATCCAGCAAGGTCGCCATATTTCCGGCAAGGTCGCCTTAAATCGGGCAAGGTCGCCATAAAACCGGCGAGGTCGCCATATTTCCGGCGTCGCCACAAATCCTGCCAGGTCGCCATAAATCCGGAGGGTCGCCACATTTCCGGCAAGGTCGTCCTAAATCCGGCGAGGCCGCCAGAAATCCGGCAAGGTCGCCATATTTCCCTCAAGGTCGCCATACATCCGACAAGATCGCCACAAATCCGGCAAGGTCGCATATTTCCGACATGGTCGCCATAAATCCGGCAAGGTCGCCATAAATCCGGCAATGTCGCCACAAATCCGGCAAGGTCGCCATATTTCCGGCAAAGTCGCCATAAATCCGGCAAGATCGCCACAAATCCGGCAAGGTCGCCATATTTCCGGCAAGGTCGCCATAAATCCGGCGAGGTCGCCATAAATCCGGCGAGGTCGCCATATTTCCGGCAAGGTCGCCACAAATCCGGCAAGGTCGCCATAAATCCGGCAAGGTCGCCAGAAATCCAGCAAGGTCGCCATATTTCCGGCAAGTCGCCATATTTCCGGCAAGTTCGCCACAAATTCGGCGAGGTCGCCATATTTCCGGCAAGGTTGCCATAGATCCGGCAAGGTCGCCATAAATCCGGCAAGGTCGCCATGTTTCCGGCAAGTGCGCCACAAATCCGGCAAGGCCGCCATATTTCCGGCAAGGTCGCTGTAAATCCGGCAAGGTCGCAACAAGTCCGGCGAGGACGCCATATTTCCGGCAAGGTCGCCATAAATCCGGCAAGGTCGCCAAAAATCCGGAGAGGTCGCCATATTTCCGGCAATGTCGCCATAAATACGGCAAGGTCGCCATAAATCCGGCGAGGTCGCCTTATGTCCGTCAAGGTCGCCATAAATCCGGCAAGGTAGCCACAAATCCGGCAAGGTCGCCATGTTTCCGGCAAGTGCGCCACAAATCCGGCAAGGCCGCCATATTTCCGGCAAGGTCGCTGTAAATCCGGCAAGGTCGCAACAAGTCCGGCGAGGACGCCATATTTCCGGCAAGGTCGCCATAAATCCGGCAAGGTCGCCAAAATCCGGAGAGGTCGCCATATTTCCGGCAATGTCGCCATAAATACGGCAAGGTCGCCACAAATCCGGCCAGGGCGCCATAATTCCGGCAAGGTCGCCATAAATCAGGCAAAGTCGCCACAAATCCGGCAAGGTCGCCATTTTTCCGGCAAGGTCGCCATAAATCCCGCAAGGTCGCCACATATCCGGCAAGGTCGACATATTTCCAACAAGATCTCCCTTAATCCGGCAAGGTCGCCACAAATCCGGCGAGGTCGCCATATTTCCGGCAAAGTCGCCACAAATCCGGCAAGGTCGCCATAAATCCGGCAAGGTCGCCATATTTCAGGCAAGTGCGCCACAAATCCGGCAAGGTCGCCATATTTCCGGCAAGGTCGCCGTAAATCCAGCAAGGTCGCAACAAATCCGGCGAGGACGCCATATTTCCGGCAAGGTCGCCATAAATCCGGCAAGGTCGCCAAAAATCCGGAGAGGTCGCCATATTTCCGACAAGTTCGCCATAAATCCGGCAAGGTCGCCATAAATCCGGCGAGGTCGCCTTATGTCCGTCAAGGTCGCCATAAATCCGGCAAGGTAGCCACAAATCCGGCAAGGTCGCCATATTTCCGGCAAGGTCGCCACAAATCCGGCCAGGGCGTCATAATTCCGGCAAGGTCGCCATAAATCAGGCAAAGTCGCCACAAATCCGGCAAGGTCGCCATTTTTCCGGCAAGGTCGCCATAAATCCCTCAAGGTCGCCACAAATCCGGCAAGGTCGACATATTTCCAGCAAGGTCTCCATAAATCCCGGCAAGGTCGCCACAAATCCGGCAAGGTCGCCATATTTCCGGCGAGGTCGTCATAAATCCCGCAAGGTCGCCACAAATTCGGCAAGGTCGACATATTTCCATCAAGGTCTCCATAAATCCGGCATGGTCGCCACAAATCCGGCAAGGTCGCCATATTTCCGGCGAGGTCGTCACATATCCGGCAAGGTCGCCACAAATCCGGCAAGGTCGCCATATTTCCGGCCAGGTAGCCAGAAATCCGGCAAGGTCGCCACAAATCCGTCGAGGAAGACATATTTCCGGCACGGTCGCCACAAATCCGGCAAGGTCGCCATAAATCCGGCGATGTCGCCATATTTCCGGCAAGGTCGCCACAAATCCGGCCAGGGCGTCATAATTCCGGCAAGGTCGCCATAAATCAGGCAAAGTCGCCACAAATACGGCTAGGTCGCCATATTTCCGGCAAGGTCGGCATAAATCCGGCAAGGTCGCCAAAAATCAAGGTCGCCATATTTCCGGCAACGTCGCCATAAATCCGACAAGGTCGCCACAAATCCGGCGAGGTCGCCATATTTCCGGCAAGGTCGCCACAAATCCGGCAAGGTCGCCATACATCCGGCGAGGTCGCCATATTTTCGGCACGGTCGCCACAAATCCGGCAAGGTCGCCATAAATCCGGCGAGGTCGCCATATTTCCGGCAAGGTCGCCACAAATCCGGAAAGGTCGCCATAAATCCGGCGTCCGCCACAAAACCGGCAAGGTCGCCATAATTCGGGCAAGGTCGCCATAAATCCGGCAAGATCGCCACAAATCCGGCAAGGTCGCCATATTTCCGACATGGTCGCCATAAATCCGGCAAGATCGCCACAAATCTGGCAATCCCGCCATATTTCCGGCAAGGTCGCCCAAATTCCGGCAATGTCGCCACAAATCCGGCAAGGTCGCCATAATTCCGGCGAGGTCGCCATATTTCCGGCAAGGTCGCCACAAATTTGGCAAGGTCGCCATAAATCCGGCAAGGTCGCCAGAAATCAGGAAAGGTCGGTTTATGTTTCCGGCAAGGTCGCCATATATCTGGCAAGGTCGCCACAAATCCGGCAAGGTCGCCATATTTCCGGCGACGTCGTCATAAATCCCGCAAGGTCGCCACAAATCCGGCGAGGTCGCCATATTTCCGGCATGGTCGGCATAAATCCGGCAAGGTCGCCACAAATCCGGCGAGGGACGCCATAACTCCGGCAAGGTCGCCCAAATTCCGGCAATGTCGCCACAAATCCGGCAAGGTCGCCATAATTCCCGGCGAGGTCGCCATATTTCCGGCAAGGTCGCCACAAATCCGGAAAGGTCGCCATAAATACGGCAAGTTTCGCCACATAACCGGCAAGGTCGCCATAAATTCGGCAAGGGTCCATATAATCCGGCATGGTCGCCATAAATCCGGCGAGGTCGCCACATTTCCGGCAAGGTCTTCCGAAATCAGGCGAGGCCGCCATAAATCCGGCGAGGTCGCCATATTTCCAGCAAGGCCGCCATAAATCCGGCGAGGTCGCCATATTTCCGGCAAGGACGCCATAAATCCGGGAGGTCGCCATATTTCCGGTAAGATCGCCATATATCCGGCAAGGTTCGCCATAAATCCGGCGAGGTCGCCATATTTCCGGCAAGGACGCCACAAATTCAGCAAGGTCGCCATAAATCCGGCAAGGTCGCCAGAAATCAGGAAAGGTCGGTTTGTGTTTCCGGCAAGGTCGCCATATATCTGGCAAGGTCGCCACAAATCCGGCAAGGTCGCCATATTTCCGGCGACGTCGTCATAAATCCGCAAGGTCGCCACAAATCCGGCGAGGTCGCCATATTTCCGGCATGGTCGGCATAAATCCGGCAAAGGTCGCCACAAATCCGGCGAGGTCGCCATATTTCCGGCAAGGTCGCCACAAATCCGGCAAGGTCGTCATAAATCCCGGCGAGGTCGCCATATTTCCGGCGTCGCCACAAATCCTGCCAGGTCGCCATAAATCCGGAGAGGTCGCCATATTTCCGGCGTCGCCACAAATCCTGCCAGGTCGCCATAAATCGGAGAGGTCGCCACATTTCCGGCAAGGTCGTCCTAAATCCGGCGAGGCCGCCAAAAATCCGGCAAGGTCGCCATATTTCCCTCAAGGTCGCCATACATCCGACAAGATCGCCACAAATCCGGCAAGGTCGCATATTTCCGACATGGTCGCCATAAATCCCGGGCAGGTCGCCACAAATCTGGGCAAGCCCGCCAGATTTCCGGCAAGGTCGCCATAAATCCGGCAATGTCGCCACAAATCCGGCAAGGTCGCCATATTTCCGGCAAAGTCGCCATAAATCCGGCAAGATCGCCACAAATCCGGCAAGGTCGCCATATTTCGCAAGGTCGCCATAAATCCGGCGAGGTCGCCATAAATCCGGCGAGGTCGCCATATTTCCGGCAAGGTCGCCACAAATCCGGCAAGGTCGCCATAAATCCCAGCAAGGTCGCCATATTTCCGGCAAGGTCGCCATATTTCCGGCAAGTTCGCCACAAATTCGGCGAGGTCGCCATATTTCCGGCAAGGTTGCCATAGATCCGGCAAGGTCGCCATAAATCCGGCAAGGTCGCCATGTTTCCGGCAAGTGCGCCACAAATCCGGCAAGGTCGCCATATTTCCGGCAAGGTCGCCGTAAATCCGGCAAGGTCGCAACAAGTCCGTCGAGGACGCCATATTTCCGGCAAGGTCGCCATAAATCCGGCAAGGTCGCCATAAATCCAGCGAGGTCGCCATATTTCCAGCAATGCCGCCATAAATCCGGCGAGGTCGCCATAAATCCGGCGAGGTCGCCATATTTCCGGTAAGGACGCCATAAATCCGGGAAGGTCGCCATATTTCCGGTAAGATCGCCATATATCCGGCAAGGTCGCAATAAATCCGGCGAGGTCGCCTATTTCCGGCAAGGACGCCACAAATTCGGCAAGGTCGCCATAAATCCGGCAAGGTCGCCAGAAATCAGGAAAGGTCGGTTTATGTTTCCGGCAAGGTCGCCATATATCTGGCAAGGTCGCTACAAATCCGGCAAGGTCGCCATATTTCCGGCGACGTCGTCACAAATCCCGCAAGGTCGCCACAAATCCGGCGAGGTCGCCATATTTCCGCATGGTCGGCATAAATCCGGCAAGGTCGCCACAAATCCGGCGAGGACGCCATAAATCCGGCAAGGTCGCCCAAATTCCGGCAATGTCGCCACAAATCCGGCAAGGTCGCCATAATTCCGGCGAGGTCGCCATATTTCCGGCAAGGTCGCCACAAATCCGGAAAGGTCGCCATAAATACGGCAAGTTCGCCACATAACCGGCAAGGTCGCCATAATTCGGGCAAGGTCGCCATAAATCCGGCATGGTCGCCATAAATCCGGCGAGGTCGCCACATTTCCGGCAAGGTCTTCCGAAATCCGGCGAGGCCGCCATAAATCCGGCGAGGTCGCCATATTTCCAGCAAGGCCGCCATAAATCCGGCGAGGTCGCCATAAATCCGGCGAGGTCGCCATATTTCCGGCAAGGACGCCATAAATCCGGGGAGGTCGCCATATTTCCGGTAAGATCGCCATATATCCGGCAAGGTCGCCATAAATCCGGCGAGGTCGCCATATTTCCGGCAAGGACGCCACAAATTCAGCAAGGTCGCCATAAATCCGGCAAGGTCGCCAGAAATCAGGAAAGGTCGGTTTATGTTTCCGGCAAGGTCGCCATATATCTGGCAAGGTCGCCACAAATCCGGCAAGGTCGCCATATTTCCGGCGACGTCGTCATAAATCCCGCAAGGTCGCCACAAATCCGGCGAGGTCGCCATATTTCCGGCATGGTCGGCATAAATCCGGCAAAGGTCGCCACAAATCCGGCGAAGTCGCCATATTTCCGGCAAGGTCGCCACAAATCCGGCAAGGTCGTCATAAATCCGGCGAGGTCGCCATATTTCCGGCGTCGCCACAAATCCTGCCAGGTCGCCATAAATCCGGAGAGGTCGCCATATTTCCGGCGTCGCCACAAATCCTGCCAGGTCGCCATAAATCCGGAGAGGTCGCCACATTTCCGGCAAGGTCGTCCTAAATCCGGCGAGGCCGCCAGAAATCCGGCAAGGTCGCCATATTTCCCTCAAGGTCGCCATACATCCGACAAGATCGCCACAAATCCGGCAAGGTCGCATATTTCCGACATGGTCGCCATAAATCCGGCAAGGTCGCCACAAATCTGGCAAGCCCGCCAGATTTCCGGCAAGGTCGCCATAAATCCGGCAATGTCGCCACAAATCCGGCAAGGTCGCCATATTTCCGGCAAAGTCGCCATAAATCCGGCAAGATCGCCACAAATCCGGCAAGGTCGCCATATTTCCGGCAAGGTCGCCATAAATCCGGCGAGGTCGCCATAAATCCGGCGAGGTCGCCATATTTCCGGCAAGGTCGCCACAAATCCGGCAAGGTCGCCATAAATCCCAGCAAGGTCGCCATATTTCCGGCAAGGTCGCCATATTTCCGGCAAGTTCGCCACAAATTCGGCGAGTTCGCCATATTTCCGGCAAGGTTGCCATAGATCCGGCAAGGTCGCCATAAATCCGGCAAGGTCGCCATGTTTCCGGCAAGTGCGCCACAAATCCGGCAAGGTCGCCATATTTCCGGCAAGCTCGCCGTAAATCCGGCAAGGTCGCAACAAGTCCGGCGAGGACGCCATATTTCCGGCAAGGTCGCCATAAATCCGGCAAGGTCGCCATAAATCCAGCGAGGTCGCCATATTTCCAGCAAGGCCGCCATAAATCCGGCGAGGTCGCCATAAATCCGGCGAGGTCGCCATATTTCCGGCAAGGACGCCATAAATCCGGGAAGGTCGCCATATTTCCGGTAAGATCGCCATATATCCGGCAAGGTCGCCATAAATCCGGCGAGGTCGCCATATTTCCGGCAAGGACGCCACAAATTCGGCAAGGTCGCCATAAATCCGGCAAGGTCGCCAGAAATCAGGAAAGGTCGGTTTATGTTTCCGGCAAGGTCGCCATATATCTGGCAAGGTCGCCACAAATCCGGCAAGGTCGCCATATTTCCGGCGACGTCGTCATAAATCCCGCAAGGTCGCCACAAATCCGGCGAGGTCGCCATATTTCCGGCCAGGGCGCCATAATTCCGGCAAGGTCGCCATAAATCAGGCAAAGTCGCCACAAATCCGGCAAGGTCGCCATTTTTCCGGCAAGGTCGCCATAAATCCCGCAAGGTCGCCACAAATCCGGCAAGGTCGACATATTTCCAGCAAGATCTCCCTTAATCCGGCAAGGTCGCCACAAATCCGGCGAGGACGCCATATTTCCGGCAAAGTCGCCACAAATCCGGCAAGGTCGCCATAAATCCGGCAAGGTCGCCATATTTCAGGCAAGTGCGCCACAAATCCGGCAAGGTCGCCATATTTCCGGCAAGGTCGCCGTAAATCCAGCAAGGTCGCAACAAATCCGGCGAGGACGCCATATTTCCGGCAAGGTCGCCATTAATCCGGCAAGGTCGCCATAAATCCGGCAAGGTGGCCATATTTCAGGCAAGTGCGCCACAAATCCGGCAAGGTCGCCATATTTCCGGCAAGGTCGCCGTAAATCCAGCAAGGTCGCAACAAATCCGGCGAGGACGCCATATTTCCGGCAAGGTCGCCATTAATCCGGCAAGGTCGCCAAAAATCCGGAGAGGTCGCCATATTTCCGACAAGGTCGCCATAAATCCGGCAAGGTCGCCATAAATCCGGCGAGGTCGCCTTATGTCCGTCAAGGTCGCCATAAATCCGGCAAGGTAGCCACAAATCCGGCAAGGTCGCCATATTTCCGGCAACGTCGCCACAAATCCGGCCAGGGCGTCATAATTCCGGCAAGGTCGCCATAAATCAGGCAAAGTCGCCACAAATCCGGCAAGGTCGCCATTTTTCCGGCAAGGTCGCCATAAATCCCTCAAGGTCGCCACAAATCCGGCAAGGTCGACATATTTCCAGCAAGATCTCCATAAATCCGGCAAGGTCGCCACAAATCCGGCAAGGTCGCCATATTTCCGGCGAGGTCGTCATAAATCCCGCAAGGTCGCCACAAATTCGGCAAGGTCGACATATTTCCATCAAGGTCTCCATAAATCCGGCATGGTCGCCACAAATCCGGCAAGGTCGCCATATTTCCGGCGAGGTCGTCACATATCCGGCAAGGTCGCCACAAATCCGGCAAGGTCGCCATATTTCCGGCCAGGTCGCCAGAAATCCGGCAAGGTCGCCACAAATCCGTCGAGGTAGACATATTTCCGGCACGGTCGCCACAAATCCGGCAAGGTCGCCATAAATCCGGCGAGGTCGCCATATTTCCGGCAAGGTCGCCACAAATCCGGCCAGGGCGTCATAATTCCGGCAAGGTCGCCATAAATCAGGCAAAGTCGCCACAAATACGGCTAGGTCGCCATATTTCCGGCAAGGTCGGCATAAATCCGGCAAGGTCGCCAAAAATCAAGGTCGCCATATTTCCGGCAACGTCGCCATAAATCCGACAAGGTCGCCACAAATCCGGCGAGGTCGCCATAATTCCGGCAAGGTCGCCACAAATCCGGCAAGGTCGCCATACATCCGGCGAGGTCGCCATATTTTCGGCACGGTCGCCACAAATCCGGCGAGGCCGCCATAAATCCGGCGAGGTCGCCATATTTCCAGCAAGGCCGCCATAAATCCGGCGAGGTCGCCATAAATCCGGCGAGGTCGCCATATTTCCGGCAAGGACGCCATAAATCCGGGGAGGTCGCCATATTTCCGGTAAGATCGCCATATATCCGGCAAGGTCGCCATAAATCCGGCGAGGTCGCCATATTTCCGGCAAGGACGCCACAAATTCGGCAAGGTCGCCATAAATCCGGCAAGGTCGCCAGAAATCAGGAAAGGTCGGTTTATGTTTCCGGCAAGGTCGCCATATATCTGGCAAGGTCGCCACAAATCCGACAAGGTCGCCATATTTCCGGCGACGTCGTCATAAATCCCGCAAGGTCGCCACAAATCCGGCGAGGTCGCCATATTTCCGGCATGGTCGGCATAAATCCGGCAAGGTCGCCACAAATCCGGCGAGGACGCCATATTTCCGGCAAGGTCGCCATAAATCCGGCAAGGTCGCCATATATCCGGCGAGGTCGCCATATTTCCGGCAAGGTCGCCACAAATCCGGCAAGGTCGTCATAAATCCGGCGAGGTCGCCATATTTCCGGCGTCGCCACAAATCCTGCCAGGTCGCCATAAATCCGGAGAGGTCGCCACATTTCCGACAAGGTCGCCATAAATCCGGCAAGGTCGCCATAAATCCGGCAAGGTCGCCATATTTCCCTCAAGGTCGCCATACATCCGGCAAGATCGCCACAAATCCGGAAAGATCGCCACAAATCCGGCAAGGTCGCCGTATTTCCGATATGGTCGCCATAAATCCGGCAAGGTCGCCACAAATCTGGCAAGCCCGCCATATTTCCGGCAAGGTCGCCATAAATCCGGCAATGTCGCAACAAATCCGGCAAGGTCGCCATATTTCCGGCAAGGTCGCCACAAATCCGGCAAGGTCGCCATAAATCCGGCAAGGTCGCCAGAAATCCAGCAAGGTCGCCATATTTCTGGCAAGGTCGCCATATTTCCGGCAAGTTCGCCACAAATTCGGCGAGGTCGCCATATTTCCGGCATGGTCGCCATAGATCCGGCAAGGTCGCCATAAATCCGGCAAGGTCGCCATATTTCCGGCAAGTGCGCCACAAATCCGGCAAGGTCGCCATATTTCCGGCAAGGTCGCCGTAAATCCGGCAAGGTCGCAACAAGTCCGGCGAGGACGCCATATTTCCGGCAAGGTCGCCATAAATCCGGCAAGGTCGCCAAAAATCCGGAGAGGTCGCCATATTTCCGGCAATGTCGCCATAAATACGGCAAGGTCGCCATAAATTCGGCGAGGTCGCCGTATGTCCGTCAAGGTCGCCATAAATCCGGCAAGGTAGCCACAAATCCGGCAAGGTCGCCATATTTCCGGCAAGGTCGCCACAAATCCGGCCAGGTCGCCATAATTCCGGCAAGGTCGCCATAAATCAGGCAAAGTCGCCACAAATCCGGCAAGGTCGCCATTTTTCCGGGAAGGTCGCCATAAATCCCGCAAGGTCGCCACAAATCCGGCAAGGTCGACATATTTCCAGCAAGATCTCCATAAATCCGGCAAGGTCGCCACAAATCCGGCGAGGTCGCCATATTTCCGGCAAAGTCGCCACAAATCCGGCAAGGTCGCCATAAATCCGGCAAGGTCGCCATATTTCCGGCAAGTGCGCCACAAATCCGGCAAGGTCGCCATATTTCCGGCAAGGTCGCCGTAAATCCGGCAAGGTCGCAACAATTCCGGCGAGGACGCCATATTTCCGGCAAGGTCGCCATAAATCCGGCAAGGTAGCCAAAAATCCGGAGAGGTCGCCATATTTCCGACAAGGGCGCCATAAATCCGGCAAGGTCGCCATAAATCCGGCGAGGTCGCCTTATGTCCGTCAAGGTCGCCATAAATCCGGCAAGGAAGCCACAAATCCGGCAAGGTCGCCATATTTCCGGCAAGGTCGCCACAAATCCGGCCAGGGCGACATAATTCCGGCAAGGTCGCCATAAATCAGGCAACGTCGCCACAAATCCGGCAAGGTCGCCATTTTTCCGGCAAGGTCGCCATAAATCCCGCAAGGTCGCCACAAATCCGGCAAGGTCGACATATTTCCTGCAAGGTCTCCATAAATCCGGCAAGGTCCCCACAAATCCGGCGAGGTCGTCATATTTCCGGCAAAGTCGCCACAAATCCGGCAAGGTCGCCATAAATCCGGCAAGGTCGCCATATTTCCGGCAAGGTCGCCACAAATCCGGCCAGGGCGTCATAATTCCGGCAAGGTCGCCATAAATCAGGCAAAGTCGCCACAAATACGGCTAGGTCGCCATATTTCCGGCAAGGTCGGCATAAATCCGGCAAGGTCGCCAAAAATCAAGGTCGCCATATTTCCGGCAACGTCGCCATAAATCCGACAAGGTCGCCACAAATCCGGCGAGGTCGCCATATTTCCGGCAAGGTCGCCACAAATCCGGCAAGGTCGCCATACATCCGGCGAGGTCGCCATATTTTCGGCACGGTCGCCACAAATCCGGCGAGGCCGCCATAAATCCGGCGAGGTCGCCATATTTCCAGCAAGGCCGCCATAAATCCGGCGAGGTCGCCATAAATCCGGCGAGGTCGCCATATTTCCGGCAAGGACGCCATAAATCCGGGGAGGTCGCCATATTTCCGGTAAGATCGCCATATATCCGGCAAGGTCGCCATAAATCCGGCGAGGTCGCCATATTTCCGGCAAGGACGCCACAAATTCGGCAAGGTCGCCATAAATCCGGCAAGGTCGCCAGAAATCAGGAAAGGTCGGTTTATGTTTCCGGCAAGGTCGCCATATATCTGGCAAGGTCGCCACAAATCCGACAAGGTCGCCATATTTCCGGCGACGTCGTCATAAATCCCGCAAGGTCGCCACAAATCCGGCGAGGTCGCCATATTTCCGGCATGGTCGGCATAAATCCGGCAAGGTCGCCACAAATCCGGCGAGGACGCCATATTTCCGGCAAGGTCGCCATAAATCCGGCAAGGTCGCCATATATCCGGCGAGGTCGCCATATTTCCGGCAAGGTCGCCGCAAATCCGGCAAGGTCGTCATAAATCCGGCGAGGTCGCCATATTTCCGGCGTCGCCACAAATCCTGCCAGGTCGCCATAAATCCGGAGAGGTCGCCACATTTCCGACAAGGTCGCCATAAATCCGGCAAGGTCGCCATAAATCCGGCAAGGTCGCCATATTTCCCTCAAGGTCGCCATACATCCGGCAAGATCGCCACAAATCCGGAAAGATCGCCACAAATCCGGCAAGGTCGCCGTATTTCCGATATGGTCGCCATAAATCCGGCAAGGTCGCCACAAATCTGGCAAGCCCGCCATATTTCCGGCAAGGTCGCCATAAATCCGGCAATGTCGCAACAAATCCGGCAAGGTCGCCATATTTCCGGCAAGGTCGCCACAAATCCGGCAAGGTCGCCATAAATCCGGCAAGGTCGCCAGAAATCCAGCAAGGTCGCCATATTTCCGGCAAGGTCGCCATATTTCCGGCAAGTTCGCCACAAATTCGGCGAGGTCGCCATATTTCCGGCATGGTCGCCATAGATCCGGCAAGGTCGCCATAAATCCGGCAAGGTCGCCATATTTCCGGCAAGTGCGCCACAAATCCGGCAAGGTCGCCATATTTCCGGCAAGGTCGCCGTAAATCCGGCAAGGTCGCAACAAGTCCGGCGAGGACGCCATATTTCCGGCAAGGTCGCCATAAATCCGGCAAGGTCGCCAAAAATCCGGAGAGGTCGCCATATTTCCGGCAATGTCGCCATAAATACGGCAAGGTCGCCATAAATTCGGCGAGGTCGCCGTATGTCCGTCAAGGTCGCCATAAATCCGGCAAGGTAGCCACAAATCCGGCAAGGTCGCCATATTTCCGGCAAGGTCGCCACAAATCCGGCCAGGTCGCCATAATTCCGGCAAGGTCGCCATAAATCAGGCAAAGTCGCCACAAATCCGGCAAGGTCGCCATTTTTCCGGGAAGGTCGCCATAAATCCCGCAAGGTCGCCACAAATCCGGCAAGGTCGACATATTTCCAGCAAGATCTCCATAAATCCGGCAAGGTCGCCACAAATCCGGCGAGGTCGCCATATTTCCGGCAAAGTCGCCACAAATCCGGCAAGGTCGCCATAAATCCGGCAAGGTCGCCATATTTCCGGCAAGTGCGCCACAAATCCGGCAAGGTCGCCATATTTCCGGCAAGGTCGCCGTAAATCCGGCAAGGTCGCAACAATTCCGGCGAGGACGCCATATTTCCGGCAAGGTCGCCATAAATCCGGCAAGGTAGCCAAAAATCCGGAGAGGTCGCCATATTTCCGACAAGGTCGCCATAAATCCGGCAAGGTCGCCATAAATCCGGCGAGGTCGCCTTATGTCCGTCAAGGTCGCCATAAATCCGGCAAGGTAGCCACAAATCCGGCAAGGTCGCCATATTTCCGGCAAGGTCGCCACAAATCCGGCCAGGGCGACATAATTCCGGCAAGGTCGCCTAAATCAGGCAACGTCGCCACAAATCCGGCAAGGTCGCCATTTTTCCGGCAAGGTCGCCATAAATCCCGCAAGGTCGCCACAAATCCGGCAAGGTCGACATATTTCCTGCAAGGTCTCCATAAATCCGGCAAGGTCCCCACAAATCCGGCGAGGTCGTCATATTTCCGGCAAAGTCGCCACAAATCCGGCAAGGTCGCCAATAAATCCGGCAAGGTCGCCATATTTCCGGCAAGTGCGCCACAAATCCGGCAAGGTCGCCATATTTCCGGCAAGGTCGCCGTAAATCCGGCAAGGTCGCAACAATTCCGGCGAGGACGCCATATTTCCGGCAAGGTCGCCATAAATCCGGCAAGGTCGCCAAAAATCCGGAGAGGTCGCCATATTTCCGACAAGGTCGCCATAAATCCGGCAAGGTCGCCATAAATCCGGCGAGGTCGCCTTATGTCCGTCAAGGTCGCCATAAATCCGGCAAGGTAGCCACAAATCCGGCAAGGTCGCCATAGTTCCGGCAAGGTCGCCACAAATCCGGCCAGGGCGACATAATTCCGGCAAGGTCGCCATAAATCAGGCAACGTCGCCACAAATCCGGCAAGGTCGCCATTTTTCCGGCAAGGTCGCCATAAATCCCGCAAGGTCGCCATTTTTCCGGCAAGGTCGCCATAAATCCCGCAAGGCCCCCACAAATCCGGCGAGGTCGCCATATTTCCGGCAAAGTCGCCACAAATTCGGCAAGGTCGCCATAAATCCGGCAAGGTCGCCATATTTCCGGCAAGTGCGCCACAAATCCGGCAAGGTCGCCATATTTCCGGCAAGGTCGCCGTAAATCCGGCAAGGTCGCAACAATTCCGGCGAGGACGCCATATTTCCGGCAAGGTCGCCATAAATCCGGCAAGGTCGCCAAAAATCCGGAGAGGTCGCCATATTTCCGACAAGGTCGCCATAAATCCGGCAAGGTCGCCATAAATCCGGCGAGGTCGCCTTATGTCCGTCAAGGTCGCCATAAATCCGGCAAGGTCGCCACAAATCCGGCCAGGGCGACATAATTCCGGCAAGGTCGCCATAAATCAGGCAACGTCGCCACAAATCCGGCAAGGTCGCCATTTTTCCGGCAAGGTCGCCATAAATCCCGCAAGGTCGCCATTTTTCCGGCAAGGTCGCCATAAATCCCGCAAGGCCCCCACAAATCCGGCGAGGTCGCCATATTTCCGGCAAAGTCGCCACAAATCCGGCAAGGTCGCCATAAATCCGGCAAGGTCGCCATATTTCCCGCAAGTGCGCCACAAATCCGGCAAGGTCGCCATATTCCGGCAAGGTCGCCGTAAATCCGGCAAGGTCGCAACAATTCCGGCGAGGACGCCATATTTCCGGCAAGGTCGCCATAAATCCGGCAAGGTCGCCAAAAATCCGGAGAGGTCGCCATATTTCCGACAAGGTCGCCATAAATCCGGCAAGGTCGCCATAAATCCGGCGAGGTCGCCTTGTGTCCGTCAAGGTCGCCATAAATCCGGCAAGGTCGCCACAAATCCGGCCAGGGCGACATAATTCCGGCAAGGTCGCCATAAATCAGGCAACGTCGCCACAAATCCGGCAAGGTCGCCATTTTTCCGGCAAGGTCGCCATAAATCCCGCAAGGTCGCCATTTTTCCGGCAAGGTCGCCATAAATCCCGCAAGGCCCCCACAAATCCGGCGAGGTCGCCATATTTCCCGGCAAAGTCGCCACAAATCCGGCAAGGTCGCCATAAATCCGGCAAGGTCGCCATATTTCCGGCAAGTGCGCCACAAATCCGGCAAGGTCGCCATATTTCCGGCAAGGTCGCCGTAAATCCGGCAAGGTCGCAACAATTCCGGCGAGGACGCCATATTTCCGGCAAGGTCGCCATAAATCCGGCAAGGTCGCCAAAAATCCGGAGAGGTCGCCATATTTCCGACAAGGTCGCCATAAATCCGGCAAGGTCGCCATAAATCCGGCGAGGTCGCCTTATGTCCGTCAAGGTCGCCATAAATCCGGCAAGGTAGCCACAAATCCGGCAAGGTCGCCATATTTCCGGCAAGGTCGCCACAGATCCGGCCAGGGCGACATAATTCCGGCAAGGTCGCCATAAATCAGGCAACGTCGCCACAAATCCGGCAAGGTCGCCATTTTTCCGGCGAGGTCGTCATAAATCCCGCAAGGTCGCCACAAATCCGGCAAGGTCGACATATTTCCATCAAGGTCTCCATAAATCCGGCATGGTCGCCACAAATCCGGCAACGTCGCCATATTTCCGGCGAGGTCGTCACATATCCGGCAAGGTCGCCACAAATCCGGCAAGGTCGCCATATTTCCGGCCAGGTCGCCAGAAATCCGGCAAGGTCGCCACAAATCCGTCGAGGTAGATATATTTCCGGCAAGGTCGCCATAAATCCGGCACGGTCGCCACAAATACGGCTAGGTCGCCATATTTCCGGCAAGGTCGGCATAAATCCGGCAAGGTCGCCAAAAATCAAGGTCGCCATATTTCCGGCAACGTCGCCATAAATCCGACAAGGTCGCCACAATTCCGGCGAGATCGCCATATTTCCGGCAAGGTCGCCACAAATCCGGCAAGGTCGCCATACATCCGGCGAGGTCGCATTATTTTCGGCAAGGTCGCCACAAATTCGGCCAGGGCGTCATAATTCCGGCAAGGTCGCCATAAATCAGGCAAAGTCGCCACAAATCCGGCAAGGTCGCCATTTTTCCGGCAAGGTCGCCATAAATCCCGCAAGGTCGCCACAAATCCGGCAAGGTCGACATATTTCCAGCAAGGTCTCCATAAATCCGGCAAGGTCGCCACAAATTCGGCAAGGTCGCCATATTTCCGGCCAGGTCGCCAGAAATCCGGCAAGGTCGCCACAAATCCGTCGAGGTAGACATATTTCCGGCAAGGTCGCCATAAATCCGGCACGGTCGCCACAAATACGGCTAGGTCGCCATATTTCCGGCAAGGTCGGCATAAATCCAGCAAGGTCGCCAAAAATCAAGGTCGCCATATTTCCGGCAACGTCGCCATAAATCCGACAAGGTCGCCACAATTCCGGCGAGGTCGCCATATTTCCGGCAAGGTCGCCACAAATCCGGCAAGGTCGCCACATATCCGGCAAGGTCGACATATTTCCGGCGAGGTCGTCATAAATCCCGCAAGGTCTCCACAAATCCGGCAAGGTCGACATATTTCCATCAAGGTCTCCATAAATCCGGCATGGTCGCCACAAATCCGGCAAGGTCGCCATATATCCGGCGAGGTCGCCATATTTCCGGCATGGTCGGCATAAATCCGGCAAGGTCGCCACAAATCCGGCGAGGACGCCATATTTCCCGCAAGGTCGCCACAAATCCGGCAAGGTCGCCATATTTCCGGCAAGGTCGCCGTAAATCCGGCAAGGTCGCAACAATTCCGGCGAGGACGCCATATTTCCGGCAAGGTCGCCATAAATCCGGCAAGGTCGCCAAAAATCCGGAGAGGTCGCCATATTTCCGACAAGGTCGCCATAAATCCGGCAAGGTCGCCATAAATCCGGCGAGGTCGCCTTATGTCCGTCAAGGTCGCCATAAATCCGGCAAGGTAGCCACAAATCCGGCAAGGTCGCCATATTTCCGGCAAGGTCGCCACATATCCGGCCAGGGCGACATAATTCCGGCAAGGTCGCCATAAATCAGGCAACGTCGCCACAAATCCGGCAAGGTCGCCATTTTTCCGGCGAGGTCGTCATAAATCCCGCAAGGTCGCCACAAATCCGGCAAGGTCGACATATTTCCATCAAGGTCTCCATAAATCCGGCATGGTCGCCACAAATCCGGCAAGGTCGCCATATTTCCGGCGAGGTCGTCACATATCCGGCAAGGTCGCCACAAATCCGGCAAGGTCGCCATATTTCCGGCCAGGTCGCCAGAAATCCGGCAAGGTCGCCACAAATCCGTCGAGGTAGATATATTTCCGGCAAGGTCGCCATAAATCCGGCACGGTCGCCACAAATACGGATAGGTCGCCATATTTCCGGCAAGGTCGGCATAAATCCGGCAAGGTCGCCAAAAATCAAGGTCGCCATATTTCCGGCAACGTCGCCATAAATCCGACAAGGTCGCCACAATTCCGGCGAGATCGCCATATTTCCGGCAAGGTCGCCACAAATCCGGCAAGGTCGCCATACATCCGGCGAGGTCGCATTATTTTCGGCAAGGTCGCCACAAATCCGGCAAGGTCGCCATACATCCGGCGAGGTCGCATTATTTTCGGCAAGGTCGCCACAAATGCGGCCAGGGCGTCATAATTCCGGCAAGGTCGCCATAAATCAGGCAAAGTCGCCACAAATCCGGCAAGGTCGCCATTTTTCCGGCAAGGTCGCCATAAATCCCGCAAGGTCGCCACAAATCCGGCAAGGTCGACATATTTCCGGCCAGGTCGCCAGAAATCCGGCAAGGTCGCCACAAATCCGTCGAGGTAGACATATTTCCGGCAAGGTCGCCATAAATCCGTCACGGTCGCCACAAATACGGCTAGGTCGCCATATTTCCGGCAAGGTCGGCATAAATCCAGCAAGGTCGCCAAAAATCAAGGTCGCCATATTTCCGGCAACGTCGCCATAAATCCGACAAGGTCGCCACAATTCCGGCGAGGTCGCCATATTTCCGGCAAGGTCGCCAGAAATCCGGCAAGGTCGCCACAAATCCGGCAAGGTCGACATATTTCCGGCGAGGTCGCCACAAATCCGGCGAGGACGCCATATTTCCCGCAAGGTCGCCACAAATCCGGCAAGGTCGCCATTTTTCCGGCAAGGTCGCCATAAATCCCGCAAGGTCGCCACAAATCCGGCAAGGTCGACATATTTCCAGCAAGGTCTCCATAAATCCGGCAAGGTCGCCACAAATCCGGCAAGGTCGCCTTATTCCCGCGAGGTCGTCACATATCCGGCAAGGTCGCCACAAATCCGGCAAGGTCGCCATATTTCCGGCCAGGTCGCCAGAAATCCGGCACGGTCGCCACAAATACGGCTAGGTCGCCATACATCCGGCGAGGTCGCATTATTTTCGGCAAGGTCGCCACAAATTCGGCCAGGGCGTCATAATTCCGGCAAGGTCGCCATAAATCAGGCAAAGTCGCCACAAATCCGGCAAGGTCGCCATATTTCCGGCCAGGTCGCCAGAAATCCGGCAAGGTCGCCACAAATCCGTCGAGGTAGACATATTTCCGGCAAGGTCGCCATAAATCCGGCACGGTCGCCACAAATACGGCTAGGTCGCCATATTTCCGGCAAGGTCGGCATAAATCCGGCAAGGTCGCCAAAAATCAAGGTCGCCATATTTCCCGCAACGTCGCCATAAATCCGACAAGGTCGCCACAATTCCGGCGAGGTCGCCATATTTCCGGCAAGGTCGCCACAAATCCGGCAAGGTCGCCACAAATCCGGCAAGGTCGACATATTTCCGGCGAGGTCGTCATAAATCCCGCAAGGTCGCCACAAATCCGGCAAGGTCGACATATTTCCATCAAGGTCTCCATAAATCCGGCATGGTCGCCACAAATCCGGCAAGGTCGCCATATATCCGGCGAGGTCGCCATATTTCCGGCATGGTCGGCATAAATCCGGCAAGGTCGCCACAAATCCGGCGAGGACGCCATATTTCCCGCAAGGTCGCCACAAATCCGGCAATGTCGCCATTTT